>JNEY01000615.1:32649-76851 GCA_020875895.1 Aphelenchus avenae | reverse complement strand
AAATTTTGATAAATTTAGTGAAGAATGGCAAGTATCCCAGTGTGTTCTATAAACACCCTTATTTCAGTAAGAGGCGCTAAATTGACGCGATGTGGTCCTTTGTTTTTCTCGTGTCCCCTTGCGAGTTGGAAGCTGAAAATTTGAGGACAGGTAGATTTTTGCCTGCGCTACAAAATGGTGGGGTCAAATTTCGAGGCGGCCGCCCCGCCCGTCCGCCCCGCCCCGAAAAGTGGGGCGGAAAAATTTCAAAGTGCTCCAATCGGCCTGAAAATCGCTATGAAGGTAGTCGGCCACGCTGATTCCGAATCCGTTCGTATTTTTTCGCTACGACGAGCGGCGACAAAGTTACGCCGCCCCGCCTGACTACAGTAAAAGCGGGATCCGCCCCGCCGCCCGCTCCGTTACAGTAATATACAGTAGCGGTGGAAGGGAACGCGCGCTTCCACAGGACTGTTACTGTACCGTTACAGCTACTGCGAAGGCGTACCACATTACAGTAAGTTTCAGTGCGCGTACGTTACAGTAACGTACAGTACGTGTTCGAGGAAGCATGCCACAGGAGCTAAAAGTTCGACTTGTGCCACAAGAGCTAAAAGTCAGACTGTGCCACAGGAGTAAAAATTTCGTACTTTGCCACAGGAGTTAAAAGCTCGGTCTCTGCCATAGGAGGTTAAAGTTTGACCTGTGCCACAGGAGCTAAGAGTTCGACTTATGCCACAGTAGCTAAAAAAGTCATGCCTCTGCCACCGGAGATAAAAGTGTGATTTGTATAAGTAGGACCTGTGCCACAGAAGCTAAAAGTTCGACTTGTGCCACAGGAGCCAAAAGCTCGACTTGCGCCACAGGGGCTAAAAGTTTGACGTGTATCACAGGAACTAAAAGTTAATCCCGGGCCGCAGTTACTCAAAGTTCGACGTGTGCCACATGAGCTTAAAGTACGGTTTGTGCCATTAGGAGCTAAAATTAGAACTGTGCCACAGGAGAAAACAGTTTGATCTGTGCCACAGGAGCGAAAAGTTCGACTTGTGTCACAGGAGCTAAAAGTTTGACTAGCGCCACAGGAGCTAAAAGTTAGACTTGTGCCACAGGAGCCTTGAACTTTGCCACTGGATTAAAAGTTCGGTCTCTGCCACAGGAGGATAAAGTCTGATCTGTCCCACAGGAGCTAAAAGTTCGACTTGTGCCACAGGAGCTAAAAGTTAGAACTGTGCCAAGGAGCTAAAAAATTAGAACTCTGCCACGGGAGCAAAAAGTTCGACCTGTGCCATGGTAGAACTAGGGTTGCTTCCAGAATTAGTTGTCAGTGTTCCAATGTTGTCGGTGTTTCGATGCAAAAGCGGAGGTATTCATTTCATACCCCAACTCACCGTTATCTTATCTTATGGCATGTTCATTGAGTATGGGAAGCGTTGGCGTTATGGTCCACTTCGCTTTAATTACGTCCTTATTGACGGCATAGTCGTCTGCACATTTACAGCGTTGGACAGATTGTGGATTTCTCTTGTATTTTCTTTCCACTCTTCGCATTGCCAGGGCAAATTGAGTCAAGTCTGTCGAGTACGCTAAGTGATAGCGATCTGGGTCACTGTTCTTTTGTTGTGCGACTGTTGACGGCTAAGCCGTCACACGTTTATTACATTGTAATGACTTTGTAGCAGTCTAAACAAGTTTTTGCCGGAGTTTAGTGCGGAGACATATAAGTTTCCATAATTAGACCTTTTTGGTTGGCAAATCGCCGCTTGGAAACCGTGCCTCATTATGTCTGTTCGAATATCTTGACCTGTGTAACTTGAGCTTCACTACAGCAATATCTTTCGTTTCAGATATGCTGGAGTCGAACGAAGTTTCTGCCGACGTGTTGCGTTTTCTCGATCGCTCAAACCTTGATGCTCCGGAGATTACGAGCCGCACTGTGAGCAACGTTATTGTCGCGTGCCTGGACGATTTTCCGCTGCGAATCGTCGTGAATCTCTCAATTTTTGACGGCGGAGCCGTCCGCTTCGTTTCAGGTAAATCAAATTTTCAGACGTTGTGCATTGTCTATGGATTTTAGACAGCGGACAGCAGGTGTCCGCCCCACTTGAAAGTCTTGGTCGTCTTCTTCGCAGGATGCTGGTGCGCGAGGTGAACGTTGAGTGCCTTCTCGACGAAGAGCTCTTCGCAATACTTTTGCCTCACGTCGAGAAGTTCAGGTAAGAAAACATGCGCCAGTATTGTAAGCGTTCACTTAACAAAACCTTATTTGCAAGCTTTAGGGACACCGTCTGCACCGCTCCTACTAAGTACAGCTCGGGCGAACTCATCAAGCGTTCGTTCTCCGAGTTGTTCTTCTGTCGCACGATCAGCATCAAGGCGTTAAGCGTGGAAGGAGCAGACGAACACTGGTCTTACGACAACGACGCAGCGTTAGTCTCGTTGCCGTGCATGCAACAGTGCAGCCTGCTTCGCGTTAGCGACGCCCACAAGACGGAAGGGGAGCTCAACGGGAAACTGATCGATTGGCTTGCTTCCAACCGTCGTTGGAAGCACGCGAAAGAAGCTCGCGGTGGAGGTTGACTTGTCTGCGCTGACACTAATACTTAACACCAATGCTCATGTTAGTGTAAGTTATCGAGTTACTCGTTTGCGTCAAACAAACTATGGCTGTCTAGAGGTTCCAACGCTCTTCAACTTCGTCCGCCTACGAGCTCACGTTCATCACCACGAAGCCGGGTCCTTCCGCAGGCTTCTTCGAGCGCAGTGTCAATCAGCGCACCCAGGAGGAGCTCATCCGCCAACAAGAGAGTTACGAGGAAGGCGGGCATAAGCGCTTTAAGATCACCATCGTTCGTCAGCCTCTTGTGATTAACCCGTAGTTTTTGTTGTGACACTGTTTGACGGCTAAGTCGTCGTACTCTGCATTATGTATGGCTGCTACCTATGTATTTTAAAGTGGTCTTATAAATCTCCAACTGGGGAATGTTGTATATCGACTGAGTGCTAGCGCTTTTGGATAACTTTAGTGGATTCCACTATAACCATACTTATTCAAATGTCTAATCTTGTGCTACGTGTGACAAAAACCTGGGCGTAAAGCTTCCGACCGGCAAAGTTTAAGTTGAGTGTTGGCGGCCTAATTGTGCGTAGGAATCGTGGCTCTTTCGCTAAACGCATACAAATTGTACACGCTGTTTGTACTAATTTAGCGCAACCGCAATGCCGCGCAAGCGCAAGTACGAAGCGTATTTTGTTTACGAAGATGATGGAACTGCGCGTTGCCGAATCAACGGATGCTGCAAGCCAACGATTTCGCGAACGCAGTCCGTAGGGATGACAAAACATCTGAAGGTTCATCACGCGGAGATCTACGCTCAGCTGCACAGTGTCCCTCAAGTATGCTAAGCTACCGACTGCGGCGTGATACTTCGTTAGATAAATGTTTTAGGCGCTGGATAGCGATAGTTCGTCTGCCGAAAAGAGTGCGTTGCAGTCAGCTGTTCAGCATGTTGACGGCCAAGTCGTCTCAGTGAATGCCGTAACTGGTAGCGCCAGTTCTTGCCCTGCGCTCAATGCATCCCAGCTGGGAGACCAGCAGGTTGATGGCCAAGTCGTCTTTGCGGATGCTGTTGGTCCTGTAGGCGATGGCATTGAAGTTGAGAGCGTTGAAGGGGGTCAGCATTATGCCAACGATAGTAATGATGCTGCTTCGGACTACGGCGCGGAACTTTCGGACACTGAGAGTGATGTCGATCAGGGGGTAACTATGCTAACTACGTTTATTCAAGTCACTTTACTTTAGGCTGAATCGGATTCTAGCCAGGAGTACGAAGTCGAGGAGATCGTGGAGAAGCGCGTCTATGTTCAGTACCTTCTTAAATGGAAAGGATATAGCGCTGTCTACAACAGGTAAGTAGGCCGTGGGAGCAGTATCGATTCGGTATCGAATGACAGAATCATGTGATTACGCCTTATGCTTTAGCTGGGAAGACGCTGCGAATCTGACGCGCTGCGAAGAGCTGCTGGAAGACTTCAACGCTCCGCATCCGCCAGACAACACCGACGAGCCAGCGCTTAGCAGCAGTCAGCATGTTGCCGACGACCTACCTGATCTCTAGGCATTGTCTTATGTGCACACTTGTATTGGTTCATTACAAAGCGTCCGATACGTACATAAACCTGGTTTACGTGAATCGTTCGTTTGCTAAAGACGTCGTGTGCGACGCTATGGTGTGCTTTTATTTAGTCCCAAATGTTTGATTGTTTTGCTGTTGGAAGGGGCTTGAGGAAGCTAATGCCGCAACATCGCCTTCCGGACACTCTGAAAGCAGCCGTTTGGTTGCACTACGTACAGCAGCCGTCAGTGACGTCGGAGGAACTTGCTCAGCTTTATGGAATTGGCACAACGACAGTTAAACGCTTGCTCAAGCAATGTACGTTCTGCAAAGGGACTGCTAATTACGTTACTTTGTAGGCGGTCAGCAGCGGTCACGCAGACGATCGACGGTGCAAACTCAGCATCCAGGTACATTTGTGTGCGAAACCCAGTTATTCATCAAGCTAATTTAGGGAATCCCTTGTTGTGTCTCGAAGATGTTACTGCGTTGCTGCGGATCGCCGAGTCGGAGGACGTCTCATTCGCGGAGCTTCTGGAACTCTTCTTCACAACGGACGAGCTACTTTCGCATGCTCTGTCGCACGCAAGCTTCTACCTCAGCATCGACGGAGGGTCTGTCCAGGTTGACGGCCAAGTCGTCAATTTACGGACATCTACCCGACTCGATGCCATAGACAGGGATGCTGTAGCCGACCTTTACAATGAGGGGCACATGACGCAAGCCGAGCTGGGGCGGCTTTTCGGCGTTTCGAGACAGGCAGTTCATCAAATCTGTTTCGGTTCTGACTACGAGAGCAACCTAGCTCCACGAAACGACTCCGCTAACGGTAATAAACAGTAGCGTATTTAAAGTTACACCAGCCACATTTGCAGCGCCTCCTGTTGTTGTGCAGAACCTTCAAATACAGCGGAACAACGTTGGCCGACTGGAAGTAAAATGCGATTGGTGCGGTGCGATGCACTTCCGCGGAGAGACGAGTCGACTCGAGGTTATCGATGGCATCCAGATGCGCACTTTCCATGACTGCTGCGCGCACGGCAAAATCTCTTTCCCATCGCTTCCGTACCCAGACGAGCTGCGTCCATTGCTCACTCGACAGGACCACGAAGCGGAAGAGTTCCATCGCCGTATTCGAAGCTATAACAGCGCGTGCTCATTTGCATCGATCAACGCATCCACCTACAACTTCCCGACGCGCGGCGCGTACTGCTACCGGGTTCACGGCGCAGTCGTCAACAAATTCAACACTGCTGCACTAGCGGAGCAGGATGAAAGGCCGAAGTATGGCCAATTGTTCGTCATCGATAGCAACAGTGCGCTTGAGCATCGACTCGAGGAACCGGCCAACGAAGGTCTTAACCAACGTAGGTTTAGCGGCTAAGCCGCTAACCGCTGATCGCGCACGTTGTAGGCATCCTACTGCTTATCGACGACGTACTGAGGCGCGTCAACGGCTATGCGCAAGCATTTCACACCATGGGCGAGATTGTGGAGCGGTACGAGCGGGAGGCAGCGCAATGGTGTGCTCGAAACCGCCGACCCCTCTCTGAAGCATCAGTGCCGAACATTCGTCTGGCCTTCGACCTCAAGCGAAGCTATCGGCGGTCGTACAACGTCCCGGTTGTAAGCGAGATCGCGGCCGTATTTGTCACTCATGGAGGCGGAGAGATGCCGGATGCTCACATCGTAGTGCACCCCAAGGGTAAAAACGTCAGGACGCTGTCAACGCTGAGCGCCGACCTCGATCCGATGAGTTTCGCCCTGCTCTTTCCGTACGGGACGCGTGGCTTCACGTCGGGCATTCCATTCACTCGGCAGACGGGCAGGCGCGGGAATCAGTCCCGACGCGAATTCGTCGCATATCGGCTAGCAGTCCGTGAGAACGAATTCAACCCGATTCTCTTCGGAGGCAGGCTATTCCAAGAGTACGCTGTGTGTCAGTACATCTACGTCGAGGCGGACAAGATGCAATGGTGCGTAAATCCTGCAGCTATTCATTTGAGCATGAACCTGTTTAGGTTCCGCCTGAACCAAAAGCGGATTCGAGCGGAGCACTACGACGGAGTCAACAATCAGTTGCAACGACTCTGCGAGCAAGGTGGTTTTGCGCTGGGACGTCGTGTCATTCTCCCTGCTACTCATCCCGGTTCTCCACGCGCTCAGGAGCGACACTACCAGGACGCGATGGCAATCGTACGACGCATGGGAAAGCCGCATCTCTTCATAACGGTTTCTTTAGGTTATTTTCGGTTTGACATAAATTGGATGCTTTCAGATGACTGCTAATCCTAACTGGCCTGAAATCACCGAAGCCTGCACTTACTACGTTAGTGGGGATCCGGCCGATAGCACATTCAGTTTGACGGCTAAGCCGGGCTTTATTAAGAAAGTGCAAGCGGCGACGGACCGTCCTGACTTAGTGTCGCGCGTGTTCGACCTCAAGAAGGAGGCGCTGCTCAAGAAGATTTTCGCGGGTTAGTTATTTGCTTGCTACAGTCGCGACGTATATGCAATTTAGACAAGTTCTTCGGAGAAGCGATAGCGCACGTTTACGTTATCGAGAGCCAGAAGAGAGGTGGCTCTCGTGCCGCTAATGTGTTGTTAGTAATTCGTTATGTGTTTAGGCAACCCGCACATGCATCTCCTGGTCACTTTGTCGGAAGAAACTGCGCCGCAATCGACTGCAGATGTGGACCGGATTGTGCGCGCAACGATTCCCGATCCCGTGACGGAACCGGAACTCTTCAAGATCGTTAAGAAGCATCACATTCATGGCCCTTGCGACGTCGGAGAATCCGTTTGCTTGGACGAAAGCGGCAAATGCACAAAGCGGTTTCCGAAGCCATTTCGGAACGAGAGTGCGCTCGGCGAGGACGGGTACGCGGAACCCTCGAGGCCCGATTCCGGACCAGTCATATCGTACTCCAACGGGAAAGTGGCCCACAACGGCTTCGTGATCCCCTATAACCCAGAACTTCTGCTGGAGTTTGACTGCCACATCAACGTGGAACTTTGCGGAGGTACGCTGAAGTACATGTAGGTAGTATATGTGCGTCTTTAGGCATCCGATTCGTGAGCTACTTGTACAAGTACTTCTTCAAGCAGTTAGCGTCGGCACACTTGGAGTTGACAGCTGACGGGGTGCTCGACTGTGACGAAATTAAGAAACATATCGATTGCCGTTATATTGCCGCGCCCGAGGCTATATGGCGACTTTTGGAGAAGCCGATGCAAGGGAAAAGTCACTCGGTCACTGTCCTGCACGTCCATCAGCGCCACGAGAAAATCATTGGTACGCTTTTGGGTTCTGCTACTGTGCCAACACAAGTTTGACGGCTGAGTCGTCTGCCAGTTAGTTGTGTATAAACATAGTTTAGATCTTGAATCAGGAGAGGCCGGCATATCCGTTGACGAAGACGGCAAGTACGTTCCGGAGAAGAGCCACTTGGACGCGTTCTTCAGACTCAACCAGCGAGATCCTCAGGCACGACGGCTGTACTACTACGAAGTACCGGAACACTACAAGTGGGCGGATGGCGAGTGGGTACCACGCGTTCGCCGGTCAAACATGATCGCCAGGCTGTGCAACGTCGACGTCCGCTTCTCGGAGCGCTATCATCTGCGGCTGTTACTGCTGCACGTAAAAGGTCCACGCAGCTACGATGAGCTCAAGATTGTTCGCGGCCGCTGCTATCGCACATTCGCGGATGCGTGCGTCGCGCGTGGTCTCGCACGAAACGACGAAGAATGGCGGGAGTGTATGTCGGAGGCATCGACGTGGCAGTTTCCGGGGCAACTTCGCCAGCTGTTTGCTCTAATTCTGGTGTGGAACAATCCGAGGGACCCGCGAAAGCTCTGGGAAGAATTCAAAGAGGCTATGGCCTATGATTTCGTTCGCTACCGCAACCTTACACGCGAGCAGGCAATTAACGCCGCCTTCGCGGAGCTCGCACAAGAGCTGGCCGTCCACGGGAAATCACTACGCGACTTTCCAACGCTTCCCCAGGTTCCGCTGAAACTTCCGGTAACCCTTGTACAACTTCGTTTTAGACTATCCAAGTGGCAGACGATGCGGAAGTGATCGACGTTGAGGAGGAACTGCAGGAAGCGGCACGACGCTACCGAATGCTCTCTGACGAACAGCGAGCCTTTGTCGAGCATGTGCTGCGCAAGCTTGGCATGCAGTTTGGCGGCATAGTCGCCGACAACATGCGTGTGAGAGATCCAGAAGGTGACGCTGTGTTCCTCGATGGCCCTGGGGGTAAACTGTTCTACCATTAGCGTCCGCGGCAGTCTGTCAGTTTCAGGAAGCGGCAAAACATTTACCTATCTGTGCCTCTTTCACGCTCTACGAGCCTACGGGTTTGGCGTGATCGTGATGGCATCGACGGGCGCCGCGGCGATTCTCCTCCCTACGGGAACCACTGTCCATCAAGCCGCCGCACTGCCAGTACCCTTGAAACCAGGCTGTGATGCTAATCCGCGTGGTAGGCGTTTGATGAAGTTCGCGTCCGCGCATGTCTTCATCTGGGACGAGGTAGTCGTAGTCGGTTGTAGAAGACCATAATTCTAGCGATTCAGGCTCCTATGATGCCCCGGTACGCTCTCGAGGCTTTCGACCGTTTGCTGCGCGAGATTCATCAAAACGATCTTCCATTCGGCGGACGGATGATGATTCTCGGCGGGGATTTTCGGTTTGTCAATTTGCTGCAGGTCATCGGCAAACATTGGGTTTTAGACAGTGCCTGCCCATCGAGGAGAACTCGTTAGTGTCCGAGCAGCTGAACATCTCACTAAAGCGCTGTGACTTATGGCAGTTCTTCACGACCTTCAAGCTAACGAAGAACCTTCGGCTGAGGCAGGGCCAGCAGCAGTACGACACGTGGACGATGGATGTTGGCGAAGGGAGAAACCTAACGGGAGACGACGGTCAAGAGCGCATTCTGGATGATATCCTCTTCCGCGGAAGTCTTATCGACGAAGTCTACGGGCGGCTAATTAGCGGCGATCCCACTCTAGTCGGACCGGTGCTTACGAAGTACCTAGCCGGACGCTGCATTCTAGCTGTTCTCAATCAAGTGTGCACTTGGTACAATGACGCGATTGTGGACCGTCTTCCTGGAGCGGCCCAAGTTCTGACGAGCTTCGACGAAATCGTTCCTGAGTCACCGGACGATACTCGCAGATATCCCACCGAGTTGCTGCATAAGCTGGATCTGGCCGGGTTTCCTCCGCACACGCTTCGTTTGAAGAAGAACGCTGTTGTGATGATGCTCCGGAACATTCAACCGGCCCTCGGCCTTGTGAACGGATGCCGACTACTAGTCGTCGAGGCCAAACGTAACGTGCTTCTGTGCCGGATTCTGAACGGCAGTCACGCTGGTCAGGTTCGGGAAATTCCACGGATTACCCTCACATACGAAGGACGACAGTACCCGTTCAAGTTCAACCGACACCAGTTCCCTGTGCGGCTTGCATTCGCCGTTAGCGTTAACAAGAGCCAGGTGCGTTAAAACATGGTATTTCGCGATGAAATCGTATTTTCAGGGGCAGACGCTGGACTTTGTTGGTGCGGACCTCCGGCACCAAGTGTTTTCGCACGGCCAACTGTACGTCATTCTCACGCGAGTCCGCTCAATGCAGAGCATTCGGTTGCTGGTGGACGAGGGAACGCGAACTACGCGCAACATTGTTCACAAGGAGATACTCTGAAGCATTTGGCTTGCCAGCTTCCAGAACTCACTGTTAATTTGTACAGGTACTTTTTTGTTGAAGTGTCTTCGCTTTCTACCATCAGAAATCTATCATTCCTAGATGAGGTTTGATCAACTTATGACGGCTAAGCCGTCAAACTTGGAAAATTTGACTGGCTAGCAATATTTTTTTTGGTTAGATAGTGCTTTAAGTACGTTTACACTGGCGCCAGTTTTTGCACACTGTGACGGTAGCTTTCGTTCCGGGACCATATGTTCCCGAAGATTCCATGTCCGAATTGGGAAGGTTGCTCACTCGGGTGTTGGCACTAAATGTTTTCTTTGTTGTGTTCGCAACAATGCATGTTGATTTCGCTTCAGCCTAATGATCTTACCTTTAGAAATACTCATTCTCTTGCTCTATGCAGGCCGCGCAAACGGATATGTTTGACGGCCAAGCCGTCTTGTGCACGTCCAGTACGAAGGAGATGGAGAAGTTCCAGCCAGGTGTTCCAAATGTGTAGGGCATCCCTCGTAGGTTTTCGTTTAAAGCGCCACTTTTTAGTGAGCTCACGTTGAAGGTTGAGAAGAAGATTTTCCGCCTGCCTGATGTTGCCAAGAAGGGCTCATTCTCTTCGCTCTTCGTGAACTTGTCCAATGACGAGGAAGTGCGAGTTCGCATGATCGCTTTTGGCCGTACTGCCGATCGCTTCAATACGCTCTTTGACGACAATTCGGTGGGTTAAATGTCGCCTCGCTCTTCTCTACATTTGATCTCGCATTCACGAGGTTGCTGAACAAGTTTAGTTGGTGCACTTCACGGGTCTCGATGCCGTCCCGATCTTCAAAGAGGAGAACCGCTACGGTCAACTGGAATACGAGCTCAAGGCAACGGGCGCATCCGCTGCTACGATGATCGACCCAGACGACCGTCCCGCGTCAGGCATGCCGTTCTCAAAAGTCGCCGACATCGAGTTCGCGAAGCCGCGTCAGCGACTTAGTCAGTGCAGTACGCGTAAACCCTAATTGTTTTGTTCGCTTTAGAGTACAAAGCGCGCCTTTCGTCGGACTTCGTCCCGCATGGCAGTTTCGGTCTCACAGGGCAAGCACTGCTCTCAGATGCCACTGGCGAGCGTCTTGTCTACGTCCAGCTTCTCAGCGTGTCCCAGCAGCAGAAAATTCGCTTCAGGGCCAACAGCAACGTCGTTGTCAAGGGGACTGTCAAGAAGTTTCAAGCTCTTCAAGGTTCGTTTGTGCCTAAGAACGCCTAATGACATGCGCTCCTCAGGCTTTGTTCTCCGTCTGATAGTCGACTCGGAGAGCGACATCGAGTTTGCCAACTCGCTTACCCAGTTTGTCGGCCGAGTCGACGCTCAGCGCGAAGCCAGCGACTCCGTGGGTCCTAGCTCTTCCTTTTCGCGTCGTGTCGAGGAAACATCTGTGCGACGAAGTGCCTCTACATCCAGGGGTCATGCGTCTAACATCGTCTAGCAGTGCTTCCGAAAACATGAGTAAGACTGTCGTGGGGCGTGCACTTTTATCAATTTTTTGTTCATGTGTCGCCGGCAAGATCATTGCTGACTTCGCGGAAAACAACGGGAGCTACTGGGGAATGGTCGAGCATAGCCCGGACATCAACTACGAGCTCACGCTTCTAGACGTCCCGGAGGGAGCGGAGTGCCTACTGGTTGAAGGTCAAGAAATCTGTGCTCGCGGAATGCTGAAGGGTGCGGGCCTTTCAGTGGGAAGCGGGCGCACAGCTCACTTTAGGTTATACGCTGACGGTTCGTCGGTGGAAGGACGTGAAGATTCCGGGTGGCGAGCTCTTCTACAGCGTCGATGCAGCCAAGGCTATTGACCTTCGCAGGCTCGAGCAACCGGAAGTCCACAGTAAGCTTGCTTTCTTAAACGCAAGGGCTTATTGGAGCGGTTTCAGAGATTTCAGCCAAGTTGCTAAACTTTGTCATCGAGCAACGCGTTCTGCGCATCACTGCACTTGTGCAAGACGACTCGAAAGTCATTGTCAAGCTGGTCATCAAGGAGGTGCCGAGTGTGTTCCGCACCGTTGGAAAGAACTGCGCGGGCCAGATGTTCGTGTGCACCGGGCCGATTTTCTATCGCGGTATGGCATCGTGGTTGCAGCAAACTCGAACGTTTGTCTTAAGGTCCCTTCTGCGAGATGACGCTGGACAGCGCGGAAACGCTGGAATTCCAGGATGACGGCCAAGCCGTCAAACTCACGAAAGTTCCAGTGGTACCGCAGGTCGCCATGAAGGCGTTGGTTGGAAAGCCAAATGCTTCCTTCTCGAAGAAGCCTGTGGTCCCTGTGTTGCCCAATGCTTCATCTGCAAACCCGATGACGTCGATGCTGCAAAGCAAAGCTTCTGCGAAGCCAAGTCTTGCTATGCGAAACATTAAGGTTGAGAACGTCGACGATCTGGTCGGATACCAGAACTGCTTTATGGGTCCTGCCAGCGTACAGAACCTTTCGGTTCGTTTCTCAAACAGCACTAACGAGCAAATGTGATTTCAGGCTTCGGCTTCGGGATCGCGTGGCGGCAACAAGGTGCTTGACTTGATCGACCTTGAAGCAGTGGAAGAGGACGAGGTGGACGACGGTGAACTCCTCGTACCCGTAAAGGCCAAGCCGATCCCTGTAAGCCATTCGAATGTGCGTGAAACACGTTAATTTTTCGTTCTATTTGAAGAAAAAGATGGCGGCCTCTCGCAAGCGGAGGGAACCCAGCGAGGACGTCACTCCGAGCAAGCGCAAGCGGGCCAACTACGGCACTCAGCCGGTAATATTCATGCAGTCGTTTTTATCTGATTGTGTTCGAATCTAGGTCACGAAAAGGCTCACTCGCAAGCAGCTGCTGGAGCAGGCCAAGGCCAATGAAGAAGCCAAGCAGAAGGCGGAAGCCGACGTTGCAAAGGCCGTTTCCGCCACCGCTGCCGCGGTCAACGGCATCGAGCCCGAAGCAGACGAACATTCCGATTCCCACGACCCGCGCAACAACGGCGAGGTCTTTACCACCGGCGATCCCGCTGTGTACGACAACGATCGTGACCCGGACGTCTACGACTAAGTTGGATCTCTCACTTTCTCCGTCGTTCTATTACGTCGCCAATTATCCTGTTTTCCTCTTTCTTCCACCTACATTCCACTATCCGTTGCCCGTTTTGCCTGCTGGTGCTCAATTCGACCATGCCACATTTTAGTCATGTTAGTCTGTGATTCGAGTCTCAAATATTCCCTTATGTAATGTATGTTTGAACTCCGCATCCTTTAATTTGCCCCGTCTAAACCTCATCAGCCAAATTGTAAGGCTCCTTCTTTAGCGAAATTGCTAAGTTTTACGGCTAAGCCGTCCTTGCTTGATTGAACCGCACCGTATATTTAGCCACCATTAATTTCTGTCGAAGTGGTTTGCCTCTTTGGTCAAGTCTACTCTTGTGATGCCGGTGCCTCTTGCCTGTATATTGAAACCGACCGCGTTAAAGTCTATGCAATCAAAGAGAAATGCGAATAAATTGCGAATTATTTGGTGTTAGGCAAATTTGATCATTTGCTGGGTCAGGTAGAAGTGGTATCGTTTTAGTATCGTTTCCTAGTGGGTTAGCTAAGTTAACCTAAGTCTTATGCATCAACTTTTTACGGAACCTAGTCCAGAAAGCGACACTGTTTTTTCTTTGTTGCTTGGCTTTTTTCGGTAGTACCAGGTACGCGTTAAATTGCCAATTTTATTGAGCAAACGGTAAATCTGGAACAAGAACGTCCGAGATAAGTGCCATGAATAAAGCGAGTGATTGAGTAGTACAGCCGTAGTTAGTGAGCAGTTAGCAATGAACATAGAATGCTTGAATAAAACGAGCAGTGTGTGTGAAGTAGGAAAGCATACAATTTAAAAGCATACATGCGCATGTGGGATAATATAAACAATGTAAGCCAACAAAATGGTTAAGCCGGCTTAGCCGTCAAACTGATGGCAACGCTGCTCTGTGCGTCACTCGTAGGCTTCATCATCGTGTGAGAGAACCGTCGGCAGGTCCAGCTGGTGCTTCTTCGATGCTGGATTCCAGTTCTTGTAGTCGAAGTCCGGCGCGTAGCGCATGAGCAAGTAGTTGTCGTGGTAGCGCTGGTATCGTAGCGGGAACTGTTCCATGCACCTGTCGAGCATCATGATGATGACGATGGAGTCCATTGCAGCATAGCGCACCTAAAGCGCCTGTGTACGGTAAGCGAATGAACTGGATCACGTATACCTGCCGATCCGTGAGAGGCCTCTTATGCCAGCAGCTTATTTGTGCGTCCTAAATCACTCGGGCTTGCCTGAGCCATATGTCTGTCACTTTACCTTTGGTAAGTCTTTGCCAAGAACAAACTTTGCAAGATTTGAGAGGCTTGGGCTTTGCGCAACCTCGGGCGTCAAGCCACTGACCTGAAGCACTCACTTGGAATAACCCATTGCCTTGGATGTACCTTGAGCACTAGCTGCCGAATGTCGTGGACGGGGGCGACTTGGCCGCCAAACTGTAGCTCATCCCAGAATTCGATGCATTCGTCTTGAAAACCTTGACCTGTAACAAGTCACGGATGAAGCTTGCTTATTTTCTTTGTTCATCTTACCAAACTTGAGCAAGGTGTCTTGCTGAAGCAAGTCGCCGACCGTGCGCAGCTCTGGCATTTTGTGGCATTTTTGAATGTCAATTACGTAGGCGCGGCGTCGCGTCGTGGCCAGCTGAATGGTTTGAAGGCATTCTTCGGAGTACGGGCTTCCTCCTCCTTCAGTGTCGAGTGCAACCTGAAGCAAGTTATATGAATATACAGTCACTCTGTTTATGACGCCTACCGCGTCTGTCTCGTTCAGTTCCTGGAGGTGCGCAGCGATTTCGGCCAGACCTTCGGCGGACTCGATGACGGTGATTGTGTAGTCGGCTGGAGGCACAAGCATGTTGTCTTTGTTCCCTTGAAGGCTGCAGTCGTCGAATGAATAGCTAAAACTACACAGTTCTAAGAGTCTCTTAATTATTGCATACCTCGGTGTTGATTTATGAGGTCGCCAGACGTCGTAGAGGTTCACGCCAATTGCTGGATTGTCTCGTGGCCGGTACATGCGGTCCGTCGTGCCGAGAAAACAAGCGATGATTTTGTCGAACGCAGAGACAAGTTCCTGGTTGCCCAGCCGGCGCACTGTGTCCATCCATGAGAAGCAGGTATCGATGACGTATCCGTAGGGGACACGTGAGCCTTCTGTGAGCGGCTTGAACTTCTTTGGAAGGCGGTAGCGAACGGCGCTGAGGAAGCTAAATACATTTGACGTGTGACTTCACGTTATGGGCACCATCTTGGTGTTAAAACTTACTCTGCGTCGCCGTAGAGTTGGTAGAGTTTGAATGAGAGATCCCGCTTGAGTGAGCCCGTGTGGAGGCCGGCCGAGTTTGTTCCGCGCCCGGTACGCCTGATCCCATTGGCTGCTTCGTACGCGAACTGGCTGTCGTAGTAACACCCAAGCCCGTATTCCGCTACCTGTCTCCCCCACTCCACTTCGCCGGCCTGCTGTAGTCGTCGGCGACGCTGTTTGAGAACGCTGTCAATGTTGTCCGCCACGGCAGCAGCAGGTTGAGGCTCGGCTTGGGCGGTCGAGCCCCGCAGCACCATCGGCCAGTCTTGAAGCGCGTCGTTGTCGGCAGAACTCGTGTTGTGGTTGACGGCTTGGCCGTCAGACTGCAGGTTCTCCGTGGCGGCGATAGCCTTGACTACTGCGTACTGCCGGTCGTTCGTGAATCTCGATGCCCGCCAGCAGTGTTTCGGCGCGGAGTAGTCGTTGATAGTAGTGGTAAAAAACAGCGTACGCCGTGTCATGCTGTCCCAGAAGATCTGCGTCTGCTTCTCCTTGAAGGGCTCTGCCGGGTACGGAGATCTGCCGTTCTCGCCCATTTGTGCGTCCGGCACCGTCTTGAATAGCACCCAATAGCCGCGCGTAGGAGAATAGTCGCCACGGCGCATTCTGATGACATCGTGAATGCTACCTAAATAGCTGATTTTAATTCGTCGTGATTTTGCTGTAGCTAAATAGTTCGTACCTTTGAAGCGGTGCTTGATTTGCTGGTACGACTCTGCGAGATGCGGAGCGTGAACATACAAGATCTTCTCCTGCGGTAGTCGTGTGCCCGCCTTGTCGATGCGATTGCAGTACTCTTCCAGTGCCGTGACAACGTGGATGTAGATGGCCCAGTGGCGGCGCGCCTGCTCCGTATGTCCGCTTTTATTGTAGCGCGTGAAATGGTTAAGCTGGTCCTCGGCCGCAATAAGCGCATCAATGACGTTGGTGGCGTCTGAGATCACGTCCGGGATCACGTCAGTGTTGCTGATGTACGCGAGGGCCAGATCATCGCCAACTTCTCCGAACATTTTGCCGTCGAGGCTGTAGCGGAATCCTAAATGTACCAGATAGCGAATTTCGAGAATTATTTCCGTACCCTTGAACCCAATGAAGTTGCCTATCAGCCGCAAGTCACGATCCGCTGCGCTGAGCTCTTTAATGGCGGCTTGGCCGCCAACCTGCTCAACAAGCTTCTCGTACTTGGACACTGCGACCGTCACTCGCGTTGTGCCAATGGTGTGTGCTCTCTGTGCCAGGGCGACTTCGCATGCTGACTCGTCCGCGAATGTGACCATTGCGAAGGGGACCGGGCATTTGTGCTTCACGACGACGTCCCTCTCTCGCAGCTTTCCAAACTGACTGAAGTAGCTGAAGAGGTCTGGGTGACTCGGGATGGGCTTCCCGTTGATCTTCAGTTGTCTAAATTGGTCGCTGTTTTTGTACGGGGCACGTATGTTTTACTTGACGCCACCGCGAAGGCGAAGAGCCAAGTGAAGAGTCGATTCTTTGTTGATGCCGTAATGGTTAAGCGAGCGTCCATCTTCCAGCAGCTTGCCTGAAAACGTCGAGATTCATGTCGTATTTTGTAAAATTACGGCAATCTATTTGTTCTTTTTGAAAAGATGTTCTGACAAATAAAAATATGTGAGCTAATTTGAAACGAAAAACTGTTGATATTGCGATTGCGCCAATTGGGCTTGATACTTACCGGCGAAGATCAGCCGTTGATGGCAGGAAGGAATGCCCACTTTGTTCTGGATCTTGGTTTTGATGTTTTCGATTGTGTCCGAGACCTTAACCTAAAGTACACCTGTGAGGAAGGTCTGGCCGAGCGCGTCACATGCCTCGAGCGTGGTGGCCTTGTTTGTTAGCATCTTGACGAAAATCTGTACGCTTTGGCGGACCGGATGCTCCTTGTAGAACGCGGACTTCTTTTCTAAAATTGCTCACGAGCTGTATGGGATCTCACAAGTGTTTGAGTACCGTTCGGTACTGGGTTGTCGTTGTTGTGGATGATGCCGGGCTTCACCGTGATGGTGTAGACGGAGCATGCGCCCTGCGTCTGGAAGTCTGGAAGTTTGAAGCTGCGGAAGTTTGTCGCCTGGACAAGCTGAAATGTGCTTATAAGCATTAGAAAGTAGGAAGAGTCAACGATAAGCTGTTATCCACTAGAGCGTGCGGCTTACCTGGGTAATCCGTAGACCCTCCATTTGGGTTGCGAGTTGCTCTATGCTGGCAGCGTAATGCTGTCGTGTTCCGTATTCGTCAATAACTAAAACTTCTGCTTAATAATATCCGTCAACTAGTGCAGCACACGGCGACATTTGGATGAGTGAAGCAAAAAAAAACCAAGGGAAAGTACCCACAAACGGGTGTTTTCTGGCTGATTCTCCAGCTGGCACCTCTAAAATAAGTCACCATTTCTTCAAGAGATCAAGAATCTTAGTGACGAGTTTGAATGGATGGACGCTATTTTGATAGTTTAGCCCGCCGTAAGTGGCGCTCACGATATGCGTACGTTCTGGTGCGAAAACAGTTGCTTTGCGCCAAGCGCGCCGATTTGAACGCTGAGTCCTGGTCTTGCTCAGCCCGACACTGTGTGAGAGCAGAGTTAGCGGCTCACGACACCGCTAAGTTGTCTAGAAAGAGCTTTCAGCCAACGGTGTCTATTATGCTCAAAGGGAACTGGCAGTAGTCATCATTCAAGTTTCAAGCCACACGGCCGCCCGCGTTGCGGGCGGCCCATTTAAAGCTAGTGTGTCTTAAAACGCATAATGGCAGTGTTTNGGGGCTCTATTCGAGGGGGGGGGGGCTCTATTCAAGGGGGGGCTCTATTCGAAAAAATACGGTAATTCACCTCAAGGGATCCTCTCTGTTTAAATTCTCTCAAAATGTTGCCCTCTTTGGGTAATCTCTTAACTACTGATAGTTAGAGACCAGACGACTTTCCGGCAAAGTACGGCTATTACACGAGGACAGGATACCGTGAGTACTGTCGTCGCAGACGCCCGGACTGCGATGTGTTTGGCAATTAGAGCTTGACGCACTGCCAGGCAACAAATCCAGAGACTGTAGTGACACAGCGATTTAAACGTTTTGCTTACGCAGAATGGTCGTTGAGTTTTGTATTTGGTATTTGAACTACTGCCTTATGCTTAAGGGCGTCCTTTAGTACCATTGTCTGCGTTAAACTCGTGACATGGTAATGAGCTTCGACATCAAGCAAACGTTTACCATAGTTCCGGAAATAGCAACGGTAAGGCAAGACTAGGCACTTCCTGAAAACAATCCTACTTAACTAAAGCGCTGGTGGATTTCCGTCACAAATTTTTTTCGACATACCCCCGCATGTTTGGTGTCATTCGATAGCCCTTTGAAAGTTATGTAAAAGTGGAAAATTTCAGCGCAAAAGGCCGTCTGTAAAAAAATTTATGACGTGGCGAAATTTTGCTTGTGCCACGGCACGTAAAATTTCGAATTCGGGCCTGTGCCCCGAAAACGTCACCAGAAGGGTAATCAAGCACGCTGAGCACGAATCCTTCGTTAGATTTGCCCCGAAAACCTCACCAGAAGGGTTCTTGTCACCCCGAATGCGCTTCCGGAAATTGTCATAGAGCTTCCGCGTAACATGTAGAACACTTAAGGATGGTACGGAGCAGCACTGGCCACAGGATCCTCTTCTTTTTGCGCATATTAATTTGGCGCGAGTCACTTGAATGCACAACCGCCTCAAATTTTTGGTGGGCGGCGCTGCGCTCGAAATGAAACGGCCGGAAGGCTATTTAAGGGGGTATCAGAAACGCATTCTTGCTCATTGGAGACTTTACGTCGGTTGGCATAACATTTTGTCGGTACGTGATAATCGGTTGAAATGGAAAGAGATACTGAGTCGGATACACCTGCTTGTGCTACGCATGCCAACCGGATAGAAAGCAGTGGTTCTGATGATGACTGGCGTCCGTACTATTCTCGGTCAGGGTGTCGCAAGAGAAAAACGCAACAGCGTGCAAGGTCGTCGGTTGAAGAAAATCGTAGGAAGGACCGCCGGTCGAAGAGACGCTTGCTAAGTAATGAGACGGAGGAAGCACGGGAAGTCAGGTTACAGCGGGCGCGCCATTACAAAATGCGGCAGCGGCAAAAAGAAGTGACCTATGACGCCCTGAATATTATTGAAGCTGAGGAGTTTACAGTCGGAGATATGGGCGATACCTGTATTCACTGTGCGGCGCAGTACTTTGAAGGTGAATGGGTTAAGGACAACCCCGAGGGTGTGTACAATTGCTGCTGCCTTAAGGGACGGTTACTAATGAACAACCCCTTCGATGGCTTTCCCCTTGAGTTGCGTCGTCTTTTCGAAAAAAAGTTCGGTCGCGGATTTGATCAAAACTTCCACAGCTGCATCAGACAGTTTAACAGTGCCCTTGCTGTTGGTTCATTGAAAGCCCAGACAGTTAGCTTCGACAAGTACGGGCCGTACTGCTACAAAATCCACGGGCAAATTTACCACACGGTCAACCTTGCGCTACATCCGGATGAGCGAGAGTCACCGTCTTTTGCACAGTTGTTTATCGTTGACACCGCCGAGGCGACAGCCCATCGAATGGATTTCCCTGCGAACAAAGACTGCAATGCGGAGTTGATGGCCCAGCTGGATGAGACTATAAGGCCCATAAGCCCTTACTATGAGTCATTCATGATGTTGCGAGAAGTAGAGAACGAACAAAGGGAACAAGCGGAACGGCTGGGCAGGGAACCTCCGCAGTTGCGTCTGTTGTTTGACGTCAAGAAGGATGGCGACCGTCGTCGTTTTAACATGCCCAGAGTTAACGAAGTCGCTTCTGTTTTTGTCGTCAACGAAAACGGGGAATTACCGGAAAATGAGGGTATTTCAGTGCACCAGAAGGGGAAGAAGCTCAAACGGATTAGTAAACTGGACAAGCGCTGTGACTCAATGCTCTACCCTTTGTACTTTCCGACGGGCAAAGGCGGTTGGCACCTGGGGATGAAGACAACAGACGGTAAAAAAGTTACGATGGAGCAGTATTATCGTTACCTGTTGGCTAGACGAGCGGAATACGTGATGGTCGGTAATACGCTCAAGAGCTATTTCAACCCGATACATTTTGGTGGAAAGCTTTTCCAGCAATTTTTAGTCGACGTGTATGTGCGCGTTGAGCAAGACCGGTTGGATTGGATCAGAGCAAATCAAAAGCAGTTGAAAGTAGAGTCGTACAAGGGTTTGACGGACTTTCTTAAAGACTCGCCTCAGGGCACAGCTACACATGTCGGAAAGGACTACATTTTGCCGTCGTCGTTTACCGGTAGCCCCCGTAGCTATCAACAGCGCTATCAAGACGCAATGTCAATTGTAAGAAAGTATGGTAAGGCGGATATATTTCTGACATTTACGGCTAACTCAAACTGGTCGGAAATTCAGCGACGACTAAGACCTGGGCAGACTGCAAGTGACGCGCCCGATTTGGTTAACAGGGTGTTTCGACTAAAAGTTCGGCAGCTCATGTGCGACATAAAAGAACGGGGTATTTTTGGTCGGGTCATTGCATATTCCTATGCAATTGAATGGCAAAAGCGAGGGTGTCCTCATATGCACATGCTTCTTATACTGGCGCCGGAATGCAAAATTCGAGACGCTTCAATGATCGACAAATATGTAAGTGCTACGCTTCCGGACAAAAGTAAATACCCGCGGTTGCGGGAGCTGGTAGAACAGCACATGATGCATGGACCCTGTGGAAAGCTTGACCCTACTTGCGGGTGCATGGAAGACGGGAAGTGCAGGTTTAACTATCCGAAACAGTTTAACGAGGAAAGTTCTTTCGGTGTGGACAGTTACGCAAACTACAAGCGGCCGAACAACGGTGACATGGTTTATAAAAAAGGGTTTCCGTTAGACAACAGAAACGTTGCACCGTATAATCCGTACCTTCTTACTCGGTTTTCGGCACACTTAAACGTGGAAATTTGCGCATCCGTCAAAAGTGTCAAGTACCTCTACAAGTATGTTTACAAAGGTTGGGACGCTATTACCGTCACTATTGAAGCCAACGGACAGGAAAAAGTTGAAAGAGACGAAATAAAAAAATTTTGCGATATGAGATATGTTACTCCGCAGGAAGCGCATTGGCGGTTGGCAGAATACGACCTTTTCGGCATGTCACACACAATTAGACGTTTGGCCATCCACTTACCAGACGAGCAGGTCATTTGCTTTAACGAAGGCGACAATTTAGAAGACGTTGTGGAAGAAGCGGAAAAGCGAAATTCAACTCTGACGGCATTTTTTGAGCTGAACAAGCGGGACCCGGAAGCAAGAAAACTGCTGTATTATGAGGTACCGGAGCTCTACACCTACAAAACGGTTAAGAAAAAAATGAGGGATAAGGAGGGCGAAGAGAAAGAAGTGAAAAACATGGAGTGGATGCCAAGGAGTCCCGGAGCCAAACCGTGCATTGGGCGTATTTACACGATTAGTCCCACAGACCATGATCTGTTTTACTTGCGCGTTTTGCTTCTGCATCGAAAAGGGCCAACTAGCTTTGAGGACATCCGAACGGTGGACAACGTAGCCTATGAAAAATTTAAAGATGCAGCAAAAGCAATGGGCCTCGTAGGTAACGATGAAGACCTAGAAAACTGTTTGTCGGAAGCATGTGAAATAGCGATGCCCCGTCAGCTGCGGCAATTGTTTGTTACGATATTGCTTTTTGGCGAGGCAAAAGAGCCGCGCGACCTTTGGCGGAAGTTCAAGGACCATATGAGTGAGGACTTTGCCCGGAATCATGAAGCCAAACACGCAAGAAAACTTGCAAAGCTCGCTATCGAAGAAATTTTGAGCAGAGAAGGTACGAGCTTATCACAGTTTGGTATTAACGTGCCTGATTTGCCTGCACAAGAGCTCGAGCAGCTATGGGACAAGGAAGAAGAGCTGAGAATCGGGGAGGAAATGAAACGTACGTTGAACAAGTATCAACTTAAGGTGGTTGACAAGGTTAATAAAAAGTTGGAACGCATAGATGCCGGAGAAACAACCAATGCCAGCTTTTTCGTCGATTCTCCTGGTGGCGGGGGGAAAACTCATACGATAAGGACTTTGTGCCACTTGCTACGAGGTCATGGAAAACGTTTTATGACGATGGCTTATACGGGTTGCGCTGCTACATTGTTGCCAGACGGTAAAACTCTTCACAAGTCTTTTGACCTGCCAGTCCCAACCCTTCCGGATTCTCTCTCAAAAGTGAAGCCAAACAGCAAAAAGGCTAAGGATATCTTAAGTACGGATGTATTTTTCGTTGACGAGGCGCCAATGTGTGCTAACTACATGATAGAGGCGGTTGACAAAAAATTGCGGCACTTGACAGGAAACGGGTCTGTTCCATTCGGAGGCAAAGTGTTCGTCTCTAGCGGGGATTTTCGTCAAGTAACGCCTGTGAAGAGGTATGCGTCCAAGACCGATCTTATTAAGATGTCGTTAAAAAACAGTAAACTGTTCAAGGAAATGGAAGTCATTCGCTTGAAGAAAAACATGCGCGCGCTTCCAGAAGAAAAGGACTTTGCCAAATTTTTGCTAAAGGTCGGCAACGGAGAGCTACAGAACGATGAAGAAGACGATATAGTGCTTCCGGCGCAGGTTATGTCCGACGGAGATTTGGTTGCCGAAGTACTACTGGATTGCATAAATAACGGTGACTACAAAGCGTTAGCGAACCGGGTCATTCTTTGCACCACAAACGAGGCTTGCAAGAAGATAAACGAAGAAGTGCTACCGCTTATCCCGGGTGATGAAAAAACGTTTTTTAGCGAAGATCTGGTAGACAAAGACGAGGCCTATTCGTACGTGGAGTATCCGGACGAATTTTTGCACACGCTAGAAGGGTCGGGTTTGCCGCCGCATGAACTGAAACTTAAGAAAAATGTGCCTATATTGCTACTCAGGAACTTGAACATTAGCGAAGGTTTAACGAACGGTACTCGCTTGCTGGTGCGAGAAATAAAGCCTTCCGTGTTACTATGTGAAATCATGACGGGTGACAAAGCGGGCGACATGGCACTTATACCCAGGATTGTGTGCACTAGCACTGAAGGCAACTTCCCCTTCAAATTGTCTCGCCATCAGTTTCCGGTGCGGCTTTGCTTTAGCATGACGATAAACAAGAGTCAAGGCGGTACATTTGACAAGGTCGGCGTCTGCTTGGAACATGAATGTTTTGCTCATGGACAGGGTTACACTGCATTTTCAAGGGTACGAAGTTGGGACGGTTTGAAAGTAAAGCTCGCAGAAGAAAAGAGAGAAGAGCGGTTGATGAAAAACATTGTTTGGAAGGATGCCCTCTTACGTTAATTTGTTCTGACGGTACCGTTTTCGTCCATCTGCCTGCACATTTTGTTTACGCCTTGTTGTTAGTTATTATAACGAATGAGTCAGCGTAAGTGTGCATTCAGCACCGCCGACGCAAATCTTTCTGAATGCTGCTCATTCGTATTTCTGTTGTTTACATACTCTGTCTCGCATATCCATGTACACGTCTCCGTCCTTTAACCGGGTCCGCTCAGTGTCGCTATTTTCATCTTCCTTGTTGCGCTGCAGCAATGGGTGTACTGGCTTCATTCGCGCCTTCGATGCCGTTTGTACGGCTACTGCGAT
Source organism: Aphelenchus avenae (assembly GCA_020875895.1). Classification (NCBI taxonomy): domain Eukaryota; kingdom Metazoa; phylum Nematoda; class Chromadorea; order Rhabditida; family Aphelenchidae; genus Aphelenchus; species Aphelenchus avenae. The sequence goes on along the minus strand of JNEY01000615.1, from coordinate 53,018 downwards.
AGCCTCCAATACCCGATGCCCCCGTTTTTCGAGTAAGTGAGGTGTTTCCAATCGTTTTTGGTACCGCGCGTTCAGCAAACTCTGTTCTCTCCTTGGGCTTTGACCTGTTTTGACCCGACTTACGTCCGCGGATCTTAATATGGACAAAGCAATTGCACTGCACTGCATCTGTTTTCTGCAAAAGCCTCATAACATTAAGGCGCTAGCGACTGATTCCTCATTTGCGAAATCGTTAAGGGCAAACCATCAGAGCATACCCCTGCCGCCTCGAGACGGACCGAGCATTAGAAATGAGTCATTTTCAGTTGGTTGCCGTCTCTTTCCCAGGAATTCAGTGCTCTTCGCAGCAGCACATTGCTCATTTTGACGCTACCTTTTGAAAGAGACATCACTTTGCGTTAGGAGCTGAATAACAATTAGGCGTACACGGGCAAGCACTGTGACGGTACCATGTCGTACCTAGCACCATCGCACGCCAGCCTCGTAACATATTTAACGATGCATTTATAAGTGGCGCTAGAAGTCATTTCAGCGTCGGAAGGTGCCATTTTAACGGCATCGTTCAGTCTTAGCTTCGTTTGTACCGTCCTAGGATTTGCACTGGGCTATTCGTTCTATGTCCTTCTCCCTAGCCGAGGGACATTTTGTGCTAGCGATGGGCGAACCGGGGAGGGGCGGTTGGGCGGATGCGGGGGTACAATTGTAATAAACCACAAAATGTTTTTTGAGGACACCTGGGTCGTCCGTAATCATGGTTCACCTCACATGGTTGTCTTCGCTTGTACACTATAATGATTGCATCTTTAGCATTCCACTTCTTCACGCCGATGTCCACCGATATGAAGCGTACCGGTTCTGGCAGTGCCGAGTCTACCGCACCACAGCCTAAGAAGGTAATCCATTAGCGCTAATCGCTTGATTCTCAATGACTATTTCCAGTCTAAGCCTTTTCGCATGTCGACGCTGGCTGACGTCGACGTCGGCAGCGAACGCAAGTAAGTAACGACAATTAGCAGCGTCCAGAACGTGTGTAATCATTATCGGATGGAGAGGGTCGGATATGTGGAGAATTCTCTGCGGAAATTGTATACTGCATAGGAACGGGGAGGGAGGCAGGGTAGAAAAATGAGCGACGTACCGAATAGGGACCTTTTGGACATCCCCTTTTTCGATCTTGTTGGCACCTATCTCTTTTACCGAGCCTAAGAAATACTACTATCGCCCGAGGGTCGTTTTTATTTTGTTCGTTTTAGCAAGATCTGCGGAACGCTCGTTTCCATAACTGAGCCACGCGGACAATTCGGGCTCGTGATTGGCATCCTCAAGCTCGACGACGGGCACGTCAAGGTTCGAGCATTCCGCGAACACGGCGTGCGCCTGCACAACACTCTGAAGGATTCCGTGGTAAGTTGCTCAGACTGTGCCTGCAACGTAGGCCAAATAAGTTGTCGTGCCGTATAGGGCGGAGCGGGTGCTGGGCAGGGGTTGGTACAGGTTGCCAGAGGGTCCACTAAGTTAGACTGCTACCGAACCGCTTATGCAACATAATACAAACGTTAAGTGAGTCCTATGTTTTGCCAAATTATTAGACCTCCGTCTAAGTATTACCCAAGCCAAAGTAAACGACCTCGGACTACCTAAGGTAAACGTACTACCTATGCCTAAGCCAAAAGCGGTGACCCTCCGTCACATCATCACCACAATGGATACGGCTCAATGCTAAATTGCACGTACTGCTTGTGGGTTACAACACTCTCTAGGCACGCCACGTCATCATCCGTCTTGTCGCCGCTGAGCTCGAGGGCGAGCAGTACGTTGATCGCAACTTCGGGCAGCTGCAGCAGCTGATATTCAACAAGCCCGCTGAGGCGCTTGTCGTCGACGACGACTACCTGGACCCTGCGCTGCTTCCTTCGGCTGCAGCAGCCACGACCGAGGTGGACGACCAACAACATCCTGTTCTGATGCTCAAAGACGTCGTTAAGCCCGGACTCTACAGCGGTAGGTCGTTATCGATTTTCGTCCTGCGATTTATTCGTATATTCGATGTTTCCTTCATGTTAATCTCTACCCGGAAAAAAAATAACGGTAAAACTATTCGTAACCGCTACAGCATGACGTGAGACAATGCGTCGATCGGGTAAGAGGGTCTTTTGCCACACTGACACACGTATACATTAGCGGCTCACCAACGTTTACCAAATGCTTCCACAACAGGCACGTTTACTAAACCTTCTTAGGTTCCTGACATTCAGTGCAACGCTTTAGTTCTTAAATGTCACTGCTATAGGCCGTTATTTTCAGGACTGCTTCACGTCCAGCTGCTCGACAAGGTCAGCTTCTTCGCTTCACCGGCCAAAGAGCAGGCCTCGACAGCTCTCCCACCGCGTTTTGGTACCGCCGTCACCGATGGGGACCACAAGGCTGAGGCGTATTTCCTCTTCAACGAGGCTAAATTCTACGTTCCGGGCCAAGAGTTCAACCTGCTCCGCTTCAGAAGCGAGCTCGTGGGTATGTATCATATTTTCTATAATAGTAGGCTCCCACATACAGGCTTCCATCTAGGTTTCCATCTTTTTTTAACCCATAGGGCATCCTTATGCTGTTTGATTTCCGACAACACAGTACGCTCCGTGGTGAGGTTTATCGTGCCATCTTTCAGGCCGTACGCTGAAGCTCACAATCCAGCAGAAGTACTCGGTGGAGAAGACGGTCGCTACCCTCCAATCCACCAAGGACGAGGACGACTTTGACTTCCCGGTGGCCGGTCAGCGCGATGACGCTGCCAAGCCGGTGGGCATGAAGGAGGAGGAAAAGTCGGCGGGCGAGGACGACGGCAACGACGCCAAGTCGTCGAGCGACGAGTGCGGCAAGTCATCGAACGAGAGCGACAACAACGACGGCAAGTCGTCAAGCGAGGGCGAAGACTAATTAGCCCATGACTCCGTAATGATAACTGTTAACGGTTCTTTTCGTTTTAAATAAAATGGTTCATTCGTTAGTTTGGTGGGAAACGTATACTATGCACAGAACAAAGCTTCGAACGGATTCCATGTGTTGCTACGTTACGTTTCCAGGCTTATGTACGCTCATTTCCTCTTCAACGTTGCTTAATTGGACTTTTTCTTTATTCCGGTTTGGCAGGAGTTGCTCGCTGTAACATTTAATGGCTAGCGACGCGGGCGCGCGAAGCGCGCCCCGTCGCTAGTCTTACAAACTATGCCACCTAAACGCATGTTGCCTTTGTTATTGTCAGGTTAAGACGTTGCTATGTGCCTACCGCGGCAAGGCATCGAGTGCGTATGCTCAGCAAAAACGACATCTCAACAGAGATATCCTATAGTCATTCCCTGGACTGCTCAGAGGTCGCCGCATCGAATCTTCATGCGTGCGAAATTCTTTCGCACGCATGCGTATGCATGCTATACAGCTTGGTAGCTGTTCTAGGCACGGTTAGGTAGAGTCCGGTGCAGTAGGGATTGGGCATTCCAGTGGCTTGCAGACCGTGGCCTATGCCCATGCATCACGAGCATTTTGCCGCGCATCAGCTTGCAAGCAACGTTTGTCGCGATTCCGACGTTAACGCATTAATTCACCCCACACATGGAACACGTTGCTGCGGACAACGTAACGCTACGGTCGGACCGACGCACTTGACCGTGCATTCGAACGAATGCAAAGCGGGACACATTTTGGTGTGCGGATTGTGTCATAAGAAAAATTTTTGTCTCACACATTTGCTTCACTTCTGCTGCTAGGCAGTCGTCATGACGGAGGCTAGGCAGCGCCGGCGCGATGCCATGAAATCAGTAAGATTCTTGCGGAACTTTTCTGCGGTCAAACGAATGCGTTGAATCGCAGCGTTTTAGCCAGTAAACGAATTCCCGGAATGGACGTCCACGCACGGGATTCCCCAAGTGGGGCGCGTCTATGGCCTTGAGAACAAGCGCCTAAAGTGGACGTGCATCGGCTTCTGGACAATCGTAACAGTGGTCTGCCTCGGGCTGCTCATCTGGAGCTTAGTGACAATCTTCGTGCGCTACTACAAGCACGAAGTGACTGTGCAAACTCAGGTAAGTTCTAAAAAGGGTAGGTCCGGGGTCGGCCTACGGAGCGACTCTAAATCCGATGGAGTTTAGCTTCGCTTCGAACAGCGTATTTTCCCTGCGGTAACGATCTGCGACCTGGTAGGCCTCAAGGAATATTCTAGATGAGGGTACCGTGCTTTAGAATCCCTACAAGAAAAGCGTTGTCCAAAGCTCGTATCCGAATGTAAGTTGCTTCAAGCAGCCACATCCTAAGCTTATCATATCATGACGCTTAGGCTGAACGCCTCATGGAGACTTACATGTACGTCATGCGGAAGGTCGCTTGCCAGGACAACGCTACATGCTACGGCGCAAACTCTACGATGGATGGATATCAGACGATGTACGGCCTGCAGGTACTTCGCCTATTTTCGCTAAGAAACGCATGAATTTGTTCCAGAACATAACTGATACTGCTACACTCAGCACCAAGACCAAGAAACTGCTGAAGCTGGAGATTGCCCAATACGATTATACGAATTCGCTGATCAAAATCGATGAGATGGTACAGTCGTGCAGCTTCAACACCGAGCAGTGCGACATGGAAATGTAAGCCTCGGGAGATAATGAGTCACTGTCTAATCGCTTGGACAACGTACGATAGCTAACGCCTTTAGCGACTGGGTAGCGTACGTGGACCCTCTGATGGGCAACTGTTTCACCTTCAACAAAGGCTCTCATCGTACTTCCTACCGTGCCGGGCCGTACTATGGCCTACGCGTCGTTCTGAAGACAAACCTCTCCGACTACTTGCTTACGTCGGACGCTGCGGGCACGCGTGTCATGATTCATGACCAGGAAGAGTGGCCATTTCCCGACATATTCGGGTACAACATCAAAGTTGGTGGTGCGACCTCAGTCGGAGTGACTTATGTAAGTGTCCACACTACGACGTTTAAGCATCTGAGTTTTGAGCTGTTGTCTTTAAAATTCAGCAACACGTCACGCGTCTTGGAGAGCCATACAGCGACTGCACAGACACTAAGCCGTCGGGGTACCTCTACGACCTCGACTACAGCATCGAAGGCTGCCAGCGCTCGCAGTACCAGCAGATGATGGTCAGTGAATGCGGCTGCTACGACCCCTCGTATCCGCAACCGAGCGACGCGAGCGTACCGCTGTGCACGGTCGACAAAAACTGTACGTTGTGTTTCCCCTATCAACCAACCATTGATGTCATTGTGTTACAGACGACTGTTGGAATGCGCAGATCCAGCACATGAAACCCAACTCGACCAACTGTCTACTGCCGTGCCACGAAGGCAGTGCCTGGGCTTTAGCTTCGGTAAAAATTCTTCCGCTGCTTTAGGTGAATATGCAGGAACAGTGTCTGCTGCACGTTGGCCCAGGGGACCGATAAAGACGCTTGGTCAGTGCAACGATGTCCTGCAAAACGATACGTGCCGGGAAGCTTATGAGGTCTGTTACCTGCATTCGCCTATTTTCTTATTCTAACACTTGTAGACGAGCGGAGCCATGCTTGAAGTGTACTACGAAAAACTGAACTACAACACCATGGACGAGTCACCTGCATACGGGGTGAGACTTTTTCTGCTCTGAGATTCCGAAAACCCGGTGTTTTAGTCGAGCAATTTGCTGTCCGACTTCGGTGCTCAGACCGGCTTGTGGCTGGGACTCAGCGTTATCTCCTTTATCGAGTTCGTCGTTCTGATCTTCCAAGTAAGCTAGTGTCCTGTATGCGCAGCAATAGCACTTTCTCTTTAGGTCTGCCTTGGATGTTGCCACCCGAAAGCAGGAGAAACGGTGGCCTTCTAAGGCATTTTTACGTTCAGTGTCGTTGGATACACATTGATTTCGGCTTCGACGGCGATAAAATTGCACTGCATGGCTCAGAAAAGCATAAAGGAAGAAATGCTCAGAATTTAATTTTGAGAAGTAGAAACGCATTTTTTTATTAACTTGTTTTATTCTTTCCATTTATGCAGAGAACACTTAACTTGAAAATGGCGTTCGGCTTGTCTGTCCTCAAAAGCGGCTGCTTAGCGGCCGCGCACGCCCCGTAGGCTCTTCGATGTCAACGTGGCTGGGCACCATAGCAACTGTCGCGACGTGCAGCGAACTTCGCCTGCTCTGGGAAAGTGCGTCGAATATCCTCGAGCGAATGTCAGAGTTAAAGAAGAATAGAACGATGGCGGTCATTGTGCTGTTCAGGATTTTGATCCACGTTTGGAAATAGCAGAGCAGGTACTTCCAATCGCCGTCCATGTGCAGGCGACCAAGGAAAATAAATGCGAGATTTTCCATCTCAAGTGATCCGCAAATGATGAAGCTCTACAAAGGAGCTAAGGCTATGGAACAAATGAGGTGGTATGGAGAACGTTGCAAAGTGGCAGACACCAGCTTGCAAGTTGTTCTCGTGTACATACTTGAAGAAGCAATCTCTGCTCTCGTCGGCGGATGTTCGACGCTCGAGCATTGATCGAATCCTTGCGACACGCTGGCATGCTAGTCTTTAGGAGGTAGCGCAGGTACACGAATATCGCGACGTAGATCGCAAGCATAAAAATCGGGCAGAACGTTTTAATGGTCGTCCAGAACTAAAATAATTTGTCTTTAATGTGTTTTGTGCTGAGTAGCACCTCGAGAACAGACCGTGCAGTCGGAAGAATGCAATCCGAATAATTGTACGTTCCTGTAAAAGGGAGCTCAGGAAATTTATATGGAAGGTGTACTGACCATCAGGCGAGAAGGACTTGTAGCACTCGGAGAAGTTCAAACTGATAGGTGCGGATAAAGCAAACGCCCATGTACAAATCACGACTCTGAAGCGCACTATGAGCTTCGATTCATTTGGTAAATAAACATACGCGTATATGCGAGCGCCCTCGAAAAGCTTCCTGTTCGCATTATCGAAGAAGAATACGGTCGCTCGGTTGAGCGTCATTAAAAAGGAGAACGATATCGTCGCATAGTATGCTATCGAATCGATGCTCGACAATGTATGAAGCAGCAACCCACTTCCAAACAACTAAATGCCAGGCTTCAACTTTTTATCAAGTATTGTATCTTTATGATACCTGCTTTCCGCTAGCGGTTATAGGGACACCGACGATAAGTATAGCCGACTGAGTTAAGACTTCACAGAACAGCAACTGCCATGTGATAACGAAAAATGCAGTCTTTTTGAAATGACGGTGATTCTAAAATTCTTGGTAAGATGCGTTTTAAGCATGGTGGACAAGGGATTTACCTTGATGAGGATTCTGGCTAGAACCACGTTGAATGTAATCGACAGTGTGCAGAGCACCGCATAGGATACAGAGCCAAATATCCGCAACAACGGCTCGGACATCGGCTCGTCACTCGCTATCGTTCTTAACCGATTTTCGCTTGACATAGTCCTGAAAACAAACGGAAGGTCATGCGTGAATGTAGCAGGTGTTATTCTGCAGTGCACTAGCGACAAAGCGGCACGCACATCGCCGGAACAGTCACAGAGTAGCTTGTCACGTCCACTCACTCGAAGTAGACAGATGTTTAAAATGTAGGGCGGATCGATTAGTGCACCTAATGCGGACCTAGGTAGCTGTCAGGCCCGAGTTCGTTGACAAAAATAATTGCTTTCGCAGAAGTGAACCACACAAATTTCGAAGAACGAGACCGAAGAGACGACAGGAATTTCTAGCTGAGACTCTGCTCTTTATTTTGATACACCACTCAAGTCGATGTGAACGGACTTTATCAACGTCGGCTGGCTGGGGGTGAACAGTCTAGAGTGAAAGTTCTTAAAGCCTTTTACCCGGAGAGGTACAGATCCAATCGCGCTTAGGTTGTACCCAAGCACTGGGTGTTAGGAGCAAAGATTGACGACAGGTTCACAGTACGGTGAAGGGCAGTTGAAGTTTCGTGGGAGTCAGACGGAGACCCTGGATAAGTACACCACAGTTTGCGTAAAATCCATCCAGAAAACAGAGATCAGCGTCAGCAACGTTCGACTGAAAGAATTGGCATCCGTTTGAGTGCCAGCCTTACGAGCGTATTCGGTATGCAGCTTCGCCACCGAGCAGTCTTCCAAGCAGGGCTTCCGGTAAGTTCGGTCTTGCTCTTGTAAATGTCAGAAAAGTACGGAGCAAACGGCAGCCTTGCTTCCAACAAGAAGCACTATTCGTTTGAGCTATATTTAACCGGGCATAGACACTGGTTATACGATTATCACGCGTTACAATGTTGCTATGTCCAAGCTCATTCAAGATCACATGCCAACCCAAACTGCGTGACATGTGCCACCCCGCATTAGTATTGGAGCTCACGCCAACAAATAAATCGCTGAGATTATCGAGGACACTAAACAGACTAGGTATTTTATTCGCACCTTCACATTATTATGCGACTGTCCACGCACACAAAATGCCAGCGGACAGCAGGTACTAGGTTTATGGCCCACATCTTATAACACAACCTTGTAAGTATCGATATGGCCTTACGAAAACTGAAGCCTTCCAGTCGGAACTATGAAACTTGACGTCAGTCAACAGACAAACGGAACCATTGCTTTACAAGACTTGTTCTTATGATCTTTCGCACTTCGCTGCGAATGCAAACAATTTTTACGCGGAAAAGTTGCACTAATCACGTCGCCCGACGTTTTCCACACTTGCATGTCTGGCAAAAGTCCGCTGAACGCGGAGTTGGCCTTAGATCGACTGCTGAGGAACGCCTGACGGATGCTTCAAGCGTTATCCCGAGCGAATTGCGGGAACGCTGTTTGTTTTTACACTTGTCGTACGTGTGAAAGTTGGCGCATTCCGTGGTCTTCGTACGACAACATGAACAGTCTCCTAAAACATGTCTGGAATTCATCGATAGCGGCCAACGAACATGCCCTCAGGACACACCAAGTGCGCGAAATCAGTGAGAATCGTACGCGAACCAATGGACATTCAGCATTCATTTCGCTGCTTACCAGCAAGCGATCTGCTTCCGTGCTCCACTAGGCCCATATAAGACGATTGCTTTTCGGTACCACTGAGTCCCCCACTAGGTCAGCTGTCGTTATGCTGCCCATGATGCTACTCCTTCTGCTACTATCCGCCCAAGCGGTTGAATCTGCTAGTAACCTGGTTAAAATTACCGATTTGCCCTTTAAAGTCAACCATGCTCGTGAACTAAGCCGAGTGTCTTGGTCCGACGCCGGCCACGCCTCGAAGGAGATCCTATACTGCGTCGGCGATTCCACCATGCGAGACTTGCGATTTCTATGCGTCGACTGTGCGGACAAGGACGTTTCGGACCTGCCGCTTCTACTGAATGCAGCTGGCGACATTAGCGGAGCAGTAGGGTTTCCGGTACGTTAAGGGTGACTGCCTAGTTACCTCCCAGTAGTAAGTATAGCTTATATCAACTGCGGAACGTCGGAAATTTGGTGCATTTTTACTAGAGTAATTCGAATCCAGTTTTGGCCAACAAATCACACAGTGCACAGTATTTTCGACGCCAATAAGTTGCATCTAGGCCGAAGTGGCCCAGTACCTCCTGTCCGGAGCACGGAATGAATGACATCGTATTCGAGAGTTTGAGCTTTACAAACTTCGAATTCTTTTCGATTTATCAATTTCGGATTTGATTCGGTTCATGTTTTGGAAAGTTACGTTCCTGCCCGGTGCTTTTACTTCTAAGCCAATGTGTATACTTGCAGTCAAAAACGAATCCAACGCGTTGATCCTATCATTGTAAATTCAGGCGCTCCTTCTCAAGGATGTTCGACCGAGGCGCCTCTGGAACGGCCTGACAATCTCGTGCCAAGCCTCATCTGCCGACGGCTCGACGGTTTTCGTGTCCTCCTCGGTCATCGACGTTGAATACCTCAGCAACGTTCGCATCACCGATGTTGGCGGCGACTCACCAGCTCTAGTACAGCAAGAAAGTTACGCCTTTTTCGTCGAACCTAGCGGTCCCGCAGGGTGCACGAAGACGCTAAGCTGTGCCGTCGATGCGAATCCGATGCCGTCAAGCTACAAGTGGATCGTCGGAGGCAGTCGCGAAGTGTAAGTTCCAGATAGGGACAACTGCAGGAGAGCATCGCAATGCTTAATTTACCAGGACTATGTCGTATCGCGTGTTTTAGTGGCCAGTCTCGCGAAGTCACGCTCAGCTCCGACTTCGTAGGGCAAAGCGTCCAGTGCGCAGCCCGGACCTATCCAAGCGAAGCTTTTGTGTATTCGCTACCAGTGCAGTTTCAGAAATACGGTAAGCTTGGGATAGATGATAGTTTAACGTTATAGCAAACTTGCTTTAGTTGAGCCTCGGGTTGCCAGCATTGCTTTTGCCGATTTCCGGTCGAGCAGCCAAGTGCACGAAAGCGACATCGTTGCGATGAGTTGCCGCTACAGCGGTGTACCGAAGCCCGTGGTTTCCTGGCACTACCGATATTCCTACGGCGAGGTAAGCGATTGTTCTGTGACCCGTCGGTCGCATCCGTCAAGCTTAGCATAAATTTACGTACTTAAGCGCGATTTATAGGTTTCTGATGCTAAGTGCGAATCCGAAGAAGAAGTGTCGGAAAGCGGCGGAGGACTATTTGAGTACAAGGTAAGTAAACGTTTTCACGCACAACAAGAGCGTCAAAGTGTGCTAGACCTAGTGCCGGGTAATTTTGATGTCTGAGAAACTCCCAGCATTAATGTGACATTAATGTCCCCAAAGAGAGATACAGACACTTGCTCAAAACCAGCTGGGTTTCCAGTTCAACTTTCGGAATTGACTTGTTCGTATTTTTGGAAACGCCCGAATTCACGTTTTTAGCGCAGGATCCCATGCCTTTTTGGTCGCACGTGCATGGCAATAATGAGCCACCGCTAAGGGATGCCGGATCATGTTCATTACCTTTTAGTCTAATGTATAAAACTAGTGGTGGGCAATTTTCACACAGACGTCTAACGTCATAAATGTATCAGATATTGCGATTCATGTGTTTATTTTATATCAGAATTCGCTAAAAAGGTCCTCTCCGTTTGCGAGACAAAGTCGTGACATTCATCGCCACCTTTTTGCTCCATAAGCCGTTTTGTCTTCGTTGCGTGTTTCAAAACGTCGGTGTTTAGAACTACACTTCTACGTGCCGCGTTACAATGAAGAATGCGGCTTACAGCGGGCAGTACTGGTGCAGCGTGTGCTCCCATCTTTCCAACTCCACGCAGCACTGCGCCAACGAAGATGGCCGAGAAATGCTCCGCGTGAAGGTCCTGCCTCGATCGGCGTATCAGCGTGGAGGGCACAACGCAATGAGCGACCGCGCTGAAACGACATTCGATCTGTCAATGATTCTGCCAATTACCTGCTCCGTGGTTGCGGTCCTACTCGTTATTCTTCTTGTCGCGTACGCATTCTTCTGCCGTCAAAAACCCGTGCAGCCAACGCTAATGGTGGAAGATGGTTTGGTTACTAGCGGCCTTCTTCCGAGTACAAAGTAAGCTCATTCTACTCGATCCCCATATTTTGCCCCCCTTGTAATGGAAAACGCAGTACTTCGTAGAAATGTAGATAGTAAGATGCGGTTTTCGAGGATCACCGAAAAGACCATCGAATTCGCTCTCTACACATATTCAATCCTTTCCCCTTTATAACGGCAAATAGCCTATTACTTTGTGCGTTTAGGTCATCTCAGTGCAGCAACTCACAGAATGCTTCTCGCTCGCCAATAAACGCTTCGTACGACGACAGCGCCGAGTCGCGCTATGCTACTGCAGACGAAATTAAGGCGTTTCTGCGCGGTGACATCAAGCGCAGCACTTCTTCCGTTCGGCCATCGCTGCATCCGACCGAGTCTCGCAAGAGCATCATGGTCTAGTTAGTGGCATTACTTCTTTGTTGTAACGTATCTAATCACGTACTGGATAATCCGCTAGCTTGCACATTGTCTGTAGATGTTCGCGTCAACTAGTTTTAACCCTAGATGTTTCCTTAAAATTTTTGAAAAACTTTTACGACCAACAGAGCTTTATAAAGGGCGCTCTGAACACTTACTTACTTCTTTACTCGATGCTTCAAAACCGGGTTGTCCAAAACGGCACGAAACGGAACAAAACGGGGATAACTAGCCACCCTGGGACGGAGTGGGCACGGCAAATAATCTCAGCAGATGAACGGAATGGGAACGGGAAATTCCTACGTAACCTCCTAGCCCTATTGCGGATAGTGCTCGCTAATAGCAGCTCAACACTACAAGCCGATACTATCGAATTGTAAGGGAGTACTGTGCAAAAAAAGAAATCCTCTTGCAATACCGCGGCACTAGCCTCTCGCGTGCACTAACGCGCACGCAGGGACGCTAGTCGGGTTTCTTAAGAATTACGACTATAAGGCGAATACTTGGTGTGACTGGCTGGTCTGAAGCTCACAAGGCTCGGTACAAAGTGACGAGGTAGAACCATGCGGAACCGGTGCGTGCAAATCGTGAGCATGATTAGTAAGAAGCATGCAAAAGCATGATCATGCAAGGCAGGACTATGCAGGACAGAAACGCGCCAAACAGGAACACACAAAGTAAGAGCACGTGCAGTAGTGATGCGCCGATTCGGACGGCGCGGGTCAGGATTTGCGAAGTAGCTAAATGCCATGCCATCCATAAGCGCGCTAGACAGGATCACCCGAAGCATGAGAATCCAGGGCAGGAGTATGCAAAGCAGAAAGCAACTCGGAGAGCACGCAAGGCAGGACTTGGCGAAGTTGCTAGATACCATGCCAGGCAGGATTATCCGAAACACGAGCATGTTTCGGAGGAGAAGCAGGATAATGCAAAGCAGGAACATGAACTTATGGAATGCCAACAGGGACAGCATGCGGTACCGCTTAGTACGCTTGCAGGCTTAGCATGGAGTATGCACGGTTTCCTTGAAGCGAGGCGCTTGTTGTCCATTGAAAAGTACTAGGCAACATCTATCGTTTTTTTTAAATATCCGAGAAGCTCTCTCCAGCGGTGCTACAACATTTCGCCATTTCGAAAATTTTGGCACACGTCACCAGCGCTTTAGTATATACTAGCGGCTGGATTACCGGTACCAAGCAAATACGTTTACTCTTAGCACTTAATTCAAGTAGCCCCTTAACTTCTTCCACGCCTTCCAAACGCGTCTACCTTCCAACCAACACATACAACAATGCAATCTCGGTCTCGAAATCTCGGCATTTCTGGTCTCGGCCTCCGTACGTAAAAAAATTCCGCCCGATCCTGACAGGAACATAGCGAATGAGGACCATGCGAACATGCGAAGCAAGAGCATGCGGTCTAATAAGTTTTATTTTTATTTTATCGTAGTTAATAATGCGGGAAACCCGCCTGCAACGTGCTAAAACACCACGCCTATTCGAAACTTTTTTTAGTCTCCCCCAGCGCTTTAGTCTATATCTGAGATTCTTAATGCTTGAAAACCTCCACTTGGGTTCGCATGTAAAAACACGACCCCTTCCCATCCATCCTTGTACACTAAAAGGCTGGTCTGGGTGTGTCCACCAAAAGTTTTCGCCAACCTCCCAAGTTTGGTACCTTCTATAGGCCCTGGAACTTGAGCAAGACTGCAGAGTTTCAGCTGAATCGGTTTGCTACAAAAATTTTTGTCGTTCAAATTTCCGAAAGTTGCATCCTGCAACCATTCGATATCGAGCACTATGCGAGCATGTGCAAAAAACGTGTAAGCAAAAGATTTTTTGTCAAGTTGGCCCAACAGGGGTTTTCAAGCACTGAGAATCCAAAAATAGCCTCTGTTTTTTCCATAAAAGGCGCATTCGGGTGCTGGCATCCGAGGGTGACCTGCTTGTATGCTGTATCAAGCCCGCTGTCGCATTCGCCTTACACCGGCCAAGAAGGATGCATTTGCGGTTTTCGGACATGGATAATGGCTCACTCTCGCACGCACCAACGTGACCTCGAACAATCGCAGTTTTGGGGGTTGACCCCCCATCAGGGATGGGCAGGTCCCGGTCCCGGTCCCGGTCCCGGAGTCCCGGTGGTTTTGGTCCCGGTCCCGGTCGTTGTAAAAATCCCGCACATAATAGCTTTTATGACTAGGTATTTTCGTATTTTCGAGACAAAAAAAACCCATTTTTGTTCGATTTCGCCCATTTCTGCCATCTGTTTCCCTTCATTTTGTACCTATTCTTGTCAGTTTTCCCTTTTCTGCGTAATTTAGATTGTTGTGGTAAAATTGCTAAGGAGTTCAAACGGACTTTAACCATTAGGATGCCTGCTGTTCATGTAAACACTATTAGGACATTTCAACGAGCATTTAGGAGCACATTTCAAAACGATTGAAAGCCTAGCTTTAACGCAGTTTTGCATACCAAAAGTTGCTCTGGTGGCGCCTGCGGCGATGCTTTACCGCCTTTAGAATGTGTCAACTAGGTCTTGAGGGCCCGCCGCTAGTCGCTGCCCGAGCAAATTTTGACTAAATTGGTCAAATTTCCGTCAGAACTCTCGTTAGTATCTCCTGCAGCGAGCCATTTTCCTTCTTTAAGCTTCAGTTTCTGTGTTCAAGTGACACCTGAGCTAGCTAGAAGGTTGCTTTCGTCCCTAGATATCAAAACACCTTGCACAGGACCGACCAGCTCCGGAAAATACCGTATGTCCCGGTCCCGGTCGTCAAAAAAATTCCGCCCATCCCTGCCCCCCATCCCCTTTATAGGGGTCAACGGTTTCGGACCAAAATGAAGGCATGAACTTCGTTTTATGCTCCCTTGCGATAGCGCTCGGTATCGCATGGAAGCAGGAGTCAGGGCTTGAAACTTTGGTCGATCACAACTTTTTTCGAGCAAACCAATTCGGCTAAAATTTTCCACTTTTCCATTACCTTAGAAGCGCTATCGAATGATACCAAACTCGGGTCGTTTGCGAAACCTTTTGTCCTCGAACAAACACCAGCGCTTTAGTGTATAAGAAGTGATGGGGGACAGAGAAGCCTTGATGTTCAAAGCTTTCTCTTCTACGCAACTACACTACGGCTACGTCGGACAAATCATTATGCACATAATCTTTGCTCTAGGATACTTATCGTCCTTTTTGTGGTGATGGCAACGCCTCCCACACGGCACGCTGAAGGAAGCGCCCGTTGTAAATGTTTGCGCAACTGTCACTCGTAAACATAGTCAAGACGTACCACAAAAGCGAAAGAACGTCGATATTGCTATCGAATGCATGAAGAACGTACGTCTTGAGCACTGCTAGGCAGCACGGGGATACTCCATATATAGCGGATGTGTGTGCGTGTAAGCATCACATGTGTTCGCCCGTCTTGGCGACTTATGGGTTTCCCTCCGGTTTGTACGAAAATCGAAAAGGGAAACATAACCTGTCTTTTTGGGACTCAATGTCACTTCAAAAGACCGATTTCCGCTGATTCTGACCCATGAATTTCTTGGCAGTTTTCTCGCCCACACTTTCCAGAAGCTCGTATTAACGTATCGAATGAGCAGCTCGTGCCCCTGGGGCATTGTTTCATTCGCACTCAACGTTTTCGCAGCAAATCCTACCGGTACAACTTTGTGACAGAAAGCGGGACCGGCATAGAAACTGGCCATTTTAGCCGGAACCGGTACCCGTTTTCAGTATTGTCGGGCCGTGATCGGAATGGACCCTTAGACCCGAAGGACTCAATTGTATTCCTTAAAACTCACTCTCTTGAAGGCTAAAGCTCTCGAATCTCTCGTGTTTGCGAAATCAACCGTCGCCTTTTAGGTTCATAATCATGAGTTCTCTGGTTCTCCTTCTCTTCGTAGCGACTGTTGTCGGCTATTCGTACGCACTGGGCCCATGCCCGCCGGCGCCGTTTTCCGTTCCCTCGGCTGGGTGTCTATGCGGCACAAATCCAACGCCCTGTAACGCTGGCGACATCTGCGATCCCAACGGTAACAACAACCAAGGACAGTGCATCCCGCAATGCCCGACAGGCCAGCCATCGACAGGACCGTGCCAGTGCACCACAGTCCAGTGCATAAACGGCGAAACGTGCGACGCGACGGGTGCAGGTGGATTGGGTCAGTGCACAACCGCTGCGCCACCGCAGTGTGCGGCAAATGCCCAAACGAACGTTGCTTGTACGTGCGGTACGACTGCTTGCCAGTCCGGAGATTTCTGTGATCTAACCACTGCGGCCGGCCAATGCCTTCCGCATTGTGCCGGTGGTGCACCTGAAACGGCTCCATGCCGATGTGCGTCGGTGAACTGTAACCTGGGCGACACCTGCGCGGTCGCCGCATCAGGCGGTCAAGGACAGTGCACTCCTCAGTGTGCGTCCGGAGGCCCAACAACTATCCAGTGCAGCTGCGGCATAGCGGCTCAGTGTCAGCCACAGGAGACATGTGATCTAAACGGTAAGACGACGAACAACGAATAAAAACTAAAGAAGAAGAAAACAGCCCCGTAATTCTTTGTGCGAAACATGCTTTTCTGACTAGGCAAGGGTGGTCAAGGCGAGTGTCAAGCGCCAAGCGGACCTCAACAATGTGCGGCAACGGGTCCAGCTGCCGCTCCGTGTTTGTGCGGCACACAGGCTCAGTGCAACACGCAGGAAACCTGCGTCGCGACGGCCAAAAATGGTCAAGGAGATTGCCTTGCTGTATGTGTGACAGGTGGTCCGACAACATCACTGTGTACATGCGGCACTCAAGCACAGTGCCAACCACAGGAAACTTGCGATCCGAACGGTAAAAATTATTCTTCAGAAATCCCCTTCTGAGCTCTAAAACACACTTTAGTAGTTAATCTGGCTACCTATATAGGTAAGAACGGCCAAGGTGACTGTCAAACAGCAGGGCCACAGCCATGTCCTACGAACGGACCAACAACCGTACAATGTTCCTGCGGCACAGGAGCCCAGTGTCAGCCTCAAGAAGCTTGCGATCCAACAGTCAACAACGGTCAGGGACAGTGTCAGGCGCCGGCACCGCCTCAGTGCCCAGCTAATGGACCGGCAACCGCATTGTGCTCTTGTGGAACTCAAGCACAGTGTCAACCACAGCAAACTTGCGATGCAACCGGTAATGCTTATTTATATATGTAATCCACCCCTTAATAAAGCCCCTAGAGCGTCTCGTAGTTCAATGGTAATTTCGCTAAAACCCATTAAATTAGAACACCGAATAACAATTATATTTTAGGAAACAATGGTAAAGGCCAGTGCCAGACAGCAGGACCAACTACATGCCCCGCCAACGGACCCGCAGCGGTGCTGTGCGCATGCGGTACGCAGGCGCAGTGTCAACCCCAAGAGACCTGTGATTCCAATGGAAACAACGGCCAGGGACAGTGTACCGCTCAATGTGCTCCATTCAAGCAAGCACAGAATGATTGCCTTTGTGTCGCAGTGAATTGCAACCAAGGCGATTCGTGCGACCCAAACGCGAACAACGGTCTCGGGCAGTGCATCGCTACGCAGCAGCTGCAGCAGTGCACCCAGGGTCAAGTAGCCCAGACGACATGCCTGTGCGGAACCAACACGTGCACGAAAAACCTGGTGTGCAATAACGGCGAATGTGACATCAACGTCAGCCTACAGCAGTGCCCTGCGTTCCCACAGCCGATCCCGCCCGCGGGCTGTATTTGCGGCGCAGAGATTTGCACCACCGGGCAGCGTTGTCAGAACGGCAAACAGTGTACGTCGCTTCAACAGTGCCCCACAGCCCAACAGCCTGCTCCCGCCGATTGTCTATGCGGCTCGGTTACGTGTCAGAAAGACGAACGATGCTCTGCGCAGTTGGGCACATGCTTGGCGCCGCTTGCACAGTGCCCGGCGCAGCCTCTCCTAGCCCCTTCAACGGGTTGCCAGTGCGGTACGGCTGCATGTCAGTTCGGCATGGTGTGCGATCCATCGGCTTCGACGTGCAACGTACCCATACCGGCGTGCTCTGCTTCACCTCAAGCTGCCCAGGCGTTTTGCCTTTGCGATGCCGCACTATCTAGCGCTATATGCCGTCCCGGGGAGTCTTGCCAATCGTCTGCGTCGCAGGCTCAGTGCGCCCAGCCGCTACCGGCGTGTTCCACTACAGCGCTTGCGACGGCCCAGTGCAGATGCGGAGCTGCGCCACAGTCGATCTCGTGTGACGTCGGGGAACTGTGCTCGTCCTCGAATGGTCCTAGGTGCCTGGCGGACAATAAAGGCAATGACTGCGCTCGGCTAGCTGGCCTCTGCGATAACCCGGTAGGAATTAGCATGTGCTTTACGGTGTAAATTTTAGTGAATGGCCAATGTGCATAACTGCCTGAAACGCTGTTAGTTACGGTAGACTATTTAGGTGTACCGGCCTCAGATGCTCGCTAACTGCGGGGCAACTTGTGCCCTACGCGCCCAAACACCGCAGCAGCCGGCCTGTGTCGACACAGATCCAAAGTAAGTTCATGCTAGTATCTGCCTTCGTTTGGCGAGGGCGGTCATTCAGTACGTTGCTCTTAGCTGCAACCAGTGGAACGCGAACGGCAGTTATTGCCGCAACTACCCACTACAGCAGAAGCGTACCTACTGTGCCAAGACGTGTGGTCTGTGTTAAACGTACGCACTCTTCCTGTCTTGCCGTAGAGGCTAGAATGTCGGAATAAAGCTGTTGAATGCATTCGAGATGGACTCAAACATGTACTCTACGTGTAGTTACACTATCAATAACTTAACGACCTTAGGACAGCCTTCCTATGACTGCTTCATAGACTTGGTAGTCTGTGTCACTATGACCTCACGCGCTGGTTACTTTCGCCTCGTATCCTTACACACTAAAGCGCTGTTCTTTGTCAGGCGACAAAACGTTTTAGGTACCGGGTCGAGTTCAGCATCATTCAACAGGGCTTAAAGTTATGTAAAAGTGGAGAGTTCCAGTCGAATTTGCTGGCTAGAAAAAAATTATGACCGATCAAAGTTTCAATTCCAGACTCCTGCTTCCTTGCGATATCAAGCGCTATGCACGCATGGGAGTAGCGATAAGAAGAAAATATTAAGCCAAATCGGTCCTAGGAGGGTTTTCAAGCATGGAGATTCTGAAAAATAGCGCCCATTTCTCAAGGTAGGGCCTCTAGGGGTCGGGGGGGGGGGGTCCTGCTTACATGCGATAGCGAGCGCTATGTAAGCATGTGCATAGCGGGCTAGACGGGGACGTTCTTGTCAAATCGGAACCACACGGGGTTAACCACTATGGTGAATTCGAAAATAGCATAAATTTAGCGGACCCATTCAGGGTCCGCGGCAGTGGTGGGTTCTGCTTTCATGCGATAGCGAGCGGTACGCATATCGGGACGAAGTCGATATCCTTGTACGCTAAAACAACTTTGTTTGTACGTCTCAGAATGTTATCGAAATCCCATCATAGAGGGCAACATGGGAGCCGCTGAAGAGATGAGAAAAGCGGAAGTCTTATGCCGGATCGGTTCAGTAGGAAAAAGTTATGCCCGGTCAAAGTTCCCACATGCTTCATGCTTCTATGTTATCTCGAGCCCGCTATCGCATGATTCCTATAGCGGAAAGAATGATGGTTTCTGTCAGCGCGGGTTGCAGGGTTTTCCGGCATGGAGAATCGGAAACAGGGTTCTCCCATTTCCATTTCCGGAAATGGAAATGGCGGCAAATGTCGATAGTGGGAAATGGAAATGGAAATGGTCAGAAATTTGGCCTGAGGGAAATGGAAATGAATGGAAATGGCAAGAACAGAATGCTATTCATTTCCACATTTTTCTTTTCCAAAGGGTCCCCCCCCCCCTTATGTCCGATTTGACCCCCGACCGCCAGGTGGCCGTAATCCCACAAGCGTACAGAAGTTATCATTGTGGGCCGTACACTAAAGCGGTCCACATTGCAGACGATGTATCCGGAATACTTCTTTCTAGGTTCGGTATATCATTTGGCTTGCACGTCACGCCTTAGCAAGGCCCTTTGCAGGGCTGTGCGGTCCCGGTCCCGGAGTCCGGGGGTTCGGGTCCCGGGTCAAGCTGGCCCGCCGCAGGCAAAACCAACGAAATTTAGTAAAAAATTTCATATACATACTGAAAATCGGTCGCTCGGCGCCATTTTTATCTAGAGTATATTTTAAGGTAACATCCTCGCTGATCCGTCTCTCCCAGGGACATTCGGGTTACGCTGGCCGAAACTCCCTGTCCACAAAGTTCCGGTCCCAATCCGGGAGCTAAAAAGTCCCGCCCAAACCATGGTCCCGTGTAGCAAATTTAACCCCTGGAAATGAATGGCTTGGAAATGGAAATGGAAATGGCAAAAAAAAGTGGAAATGGGAGAACCCTGATCCGAAAATAACGTTCGTTTTTTTTGCATAGGGGTCACTTAGGGGGGAGGGGGGGGG
>JNEY01000614.1:49647-76702 GCA_020875895.1 Aphelenchus avenae | reverse complement strand
GGAACTCCAAGCAGCAGTCCTCAGGACTTCAAGCAGCAGTCCCCAGGACATTAAGCATCGCTAATCAGGACTTCAAGCAGCTCTCTTCAGGACTTCAAGCAACACTGTTTAGGACATCATGCAGAACTCTTCAGGACTTCAAGCAGCAGGCCTCGGAACTCCAAGCATCGCTCCTCAGGACTTCAAGCAGCACTCTTCAGGTCTTCAAGCAACACTGTTCAGGGCGTCATGCAGCTCTTTCTTAATGTCCTGGGGACTGCTGCTTGAAGTTCTGAGGACTGCTGCTTGGAGTTCCCAGGCCTGCTGCTTGAAGTCCTGAATCGCTCCTCAGGACTTCAAGCAGCTCTCTTCAGCTCTCTCTCCTCCGCTACGCCCTTGTGAATGCGCTAGCCGGAAACGGGAAGTGTATTTAGCGCATTTTTGCTCGGTCTATATGTAGAAAATAAAGGTTCCCGGACGCATTCCCGGGCACTTACAAACTAATGTAAAAAACTGTCGAATACCATATGTTTATTGCCGACCAGGTTTTTTCCCACGTAAAACTAGAGATCGAAAGCCGTACCGTATTACGGGCGGAACCGTACCCGTATTTTACGGGTACGGCATACGGTACGGGAGGAGTACGGCACGTCATACGGTACGGGGGTCCCGTATTACGGGCCGTATTCGAACCCGTATTATGGGCAATTTTTTTTTGCCCAAAATCGCCAAAAATTGAACAAAAATTTATCAAAATTTGTCAAGTTTGGTGAAAAATGGCGGGTATCTCGTAGTATTCTACATTGATTATAACGTGTAATGGCAGCATTCCCACATTATGCCATATCTGAAATGTAGCCGTCTTCCACACGAGCCAAGGGCTCCCCCTTGGACAATTTCCGGATACTCAATGAAGATGAAAAACTAATAATTTTAATGAGTGTACCCAATATTTTTCCAATGCCCTAGAACGTCGAGAAAACATGTGTTCCGGGTAAGTCAGTTTTCTTCGTACGGCGTACACGCCCTTTAGGCGCCAGAGTGCTTCCCTTTGCTCAAGTTGTGCTTGCCGAACTAATAAAAATTATCTCTAGGTAATTCTCGACTTCAAAAACTAGCTATGTGCAAGCGGTTACCCATGGGAACGTCTTACTTAGCTTATTGTTGAAAAAAACACGTAAGTTGCGCTTACAGGCAAATTTTTGAGTGCAATACGGGTTCAAATACGGGACGTAATATGGTACGGGTACGGCATACGGTACGGGGGGGGGGGGGGTCCGGGTTCAGCACGGCGTACGGTACGGGAGTCAACTACGATACGGCGTACGGTATGGGGGGTAAATGTCGATCTGGACGTAAGACAACGGAGTAGCCTGTTCCGTCTGCTTTTAGCTATTCTGATTTTGTTTCGTCCAGAAGCAGTGCTTGAGTGCTTACAGAAGACCAAGAAGTGAGATAGATAGTTTCTTTGCAGTTTGCGTGGATCTATGCTTCGGAGTATCAGGGGGAAATATAGTGGTTTTTCTTTCCGAGAGGAATTTAAAATTGTCCCCAACAGTTAGAAAATATAGCAAGAAGCAACTCTGCGCAGATTACCAGGTTTTCCGAAGAACAAATTATGACCCCATGGGGACGGTGAGGACTGTTGCAGGCGACAGAACTAGTATTAAAGGCATTGTAATTTTTGGTCGCTATTTAGACTCTAAGGCTAAAAGTTTGCTAGCTCAGAATATTTGGTATGCCTTGGGAGGTACGAAATCGACTTTCCAGAAAGATTATCATACGTGGTGGCCGCAAACACTAGTGACAAGCCGCAATAAGAGAATCCTACAAACGAAACTTGACGAAACCCAGAATCATATTGCCAGATTTTTTTATGAAACTCAAATTTTTGTGGGTGTTTCATACGTCTTTGTTTATGAGGTTTTTGTGCGCTGATATCCAAGTCATAAGCGTTTTAAGCTGCTTGCCATCTTCGACAGAGCAATATCATAAAAATCAGGCGCGTAAAAGAGCTGGTAGAACGCGTAATATTCCTTCCGACTGCAAAGCACATTGCCCACCAATTGGCACGTGTGTTTATCGCGATGAAATAATATCTTATTTGACAAAATGCTTGCCTCGGAATAACCTACATGCTTTAAAACATGCTCATACGTGCCACCCCTATGCCGTGATAGCAAACTATGCTTCAAACGTCTCTGAGGGCAAACGGGCAAGAAACGCGAGAACAAAGGACCAGGTTTTCAATAGAAATTTTTAGTACTAGAGAACACCGCGGCGTTTTGCATGTAATAGCAATTGGTGTAAGCTGGCTGAAACGTTTTTTGGTCGGCTGAGACGCGTGTTGCACTAGGATCGCCGGATGTCAACACGCAGTAGGTTCGAATAAAATCGCTTTGGGTAGCTAACAAGATGAGCGTCAACCGTAGCATAGCGCGGATCAACCTCAGTGTTCTGCGACTCCATCGACGAATGGTAGTCGCAGTAAAACTTTGAATTTCACGATGTTAATGGGCATTTAGAGAAATTCACATGCTAAACAAACACCTCCGAGCATGAAACAGGTTTTTTTTTGCTGCATCTAGCCGTCTTTGAGGTCCATGGATGCTGTTGTCTCCTATGTGAACTTGGCAATACTGATTGTTTACTAGAGTCTTTAAAGCCGTTTTTGTGACGTTTTCTCTTAGGACTTACTTTGCAACACAACAATACTTTGCTATTTTGGTTAATAAAGCTTAGCAGCTTCTGTTACAGCGATATCTGCAGGTTTTCGTTGCGCAAAATATTTAAGCTCACGATCCTTCTTTAAAGCGAGGTGATGTCTGTCTAAAAATACTCACCGTTTTTATTTGATCAAAATGATTTGCTAGCAAGAATGCACCTTTTGAACATTTGACCATAATATATCTCCTGAATTAGTAGCCCCCCCCCCCCAAAATACAGCCCAGGGGGGTCCGAGGGTGGTTGAAAATACAAGACCCTTCCCCCCTCCGAAAAGACCTTGTACATTTTTCCAGTAAATCAAAAATATCAAAATCAAAATCAAATATCAAAAATATCAAAAAAGTATCAAAATTTTCCCAAAAAAATTTGAGGTATCATAAAAAAAATCTAGCAATATGATTCTGGGTTTAGTCAAGTTTCATTTGTAGGATTCTCTTATTGCGGCTTGTCACTAGTGTTTTTCAAGCGAGTTTGCCTTGCTGCTAGCCGTCCTGGTTATTTTGAAGCCTGCTTACTTCGACTTCGTGAGGCTTTGGAGCAAAAACCTGAAGTTGTAATTCCGTCCGTCTTTTGTGCTACTGAAGGAAATATTTAAGGAAACGTAACAAACAGTGCTCATGCATTATAAAAGAAACATGTTTTTGTTCGCTGGGTGATTGGGCAACCAGGGGCACTTAAAACAAATTAATTAGCAACAAAACCTGTAGGCATCTACGGCGACGTGCCGTATCATCGTATGCACTTCGGGCGACAACACTTAAGAAAAAGTTTCAAGCAGAATCTGTGCTGACGAATATATTAATTTTTTTCAATGTTTGTTTATCCGCTACGACGCTAGCTGCTGCTCAGCGAGTTGCCGAAAGTTGTAAAGAGCTAAAGCATTTTCAGCCGCCGGAAAGGCACAGAACCGCAAGTTGCCGAACAGGGCATGTTAGAACCGTTCGTCAAGAGCTGTGATTTTTTATTAATGCTAAATTGCTTAGGGTCGCTGATGGTTAGATTGACAAAATCTTCATTTATTTAAATATTTTTATAACTTGCATTGCGTCAAGACGAAGGAGCGTGCTCGGTTTATGTGAACGTTGCCCGGCTTCATGTTTAAAAAGTCTTGATTTCCACCTTGTCTAGACAGAAGTTTTACTCGGTTCCTTCTTTGTAGTCTACAAGTCTCCCTTTTCCTAATGCTCAAATGACTCATAGGCTAGAATCCCATTGGCAAAACATGAAAAACCTGCTGCTTCCGTTTTTTTATGAATCCGGGCATTACTTTTTTGGCAGATGCCGTCACGAAAAGCTTACTGGGGCTTTTACGTCTTTCGCGTACTTCTTTTTGACAAACCACATTTCTGCTTACTTAACGTTCTTGTCTAGCAGCTTGTAGGAATTAACTTGCCAATCAAGATAGTATAGATAGCTGGGAGTGCCGTCGATCCCTTGGTAAGATCGTACCGATGATTAAGCACAGGTTTTAAAAATTTTAAGTCGTTGTAATGTTTTTTATGTTGCGTGCTTTATCTTAAATGCTACTGTCAACTGTCAGTTTATTGCATAAAGTGACCTATAGACGCATTAATTCAGGCCCGCGAGCCGACAACAAAGGCCAGAATACGTGTCAGCGAAGGACTGAGCACGCACACTTGCGCTGCGGCGCTCATAGCTTGCCATGACGCCGGCAAAAGGACATTCGCCCTTTCTGTTGCACGCTGCCATCACTCATATCCTGAGTTATATGTGTTCAAGGCGTTTTGTTATTTTTTCCAGTGACGTTGATTATATTTTGCTCGTTTAAATACATACGACGAGGTTGCGCTTCGTAAAAAAATAGCTTCGTAAATCGTAACTTTTTAAAATTTATTTGATAAAGAAAGTTTTCATGCATTTTGAAGCTCTGTGCACATTATGCTCCGCTGTCGAAATGCGTAAACCTTGATATAACGACAATTCAGGCAGTGCGTGGTACCAAGTCACCAGTTGGAAGTTCCTGGCCTGTGCATTATGAATAAAGAAAAACTGAGGTTTCCTTTCGTATTTTTATGCATTTCGCAAAATATGATTTTTTTCGTAGCATGTTTTACTGATATGCGTACTTTATTCTTAACTGTTCTTGCCTTTTCCGCAGTACAATTCGAGGGCTTAAGCCGAAGGCGAATAAGGGTCAATGTCGGCTTGTGGACGGCCGCGTGCGCATCCGCCCCATATCGTCCGCATTTACAGTTCAGCGCGGCGCCTCTGCAAGGACACCACGCGGTGCGTTTCCGCTTGATCGGTCACTTGCAGTGCGCTCCATTTGCTCCTTTTTGAGAAGGCTTGCTCGTAATTGTGACATCATAACTCCAGCACTGATATCGTAATTGCGATATCATGACTATTGTTTTTCCCCACAAATTAAGCTTTACAGCCTAACGCTTCCCAGTGGCTTTTCTTTTCTACACTTCTTACTTCTACACTCATTGCTCCTTTACTTCTACACTTTTTTAGGTATCCCCGAAAAGTATTTTGGCGGAAAGCGCGATCATACAGTAGACCACAAACAGTAGTTCGTTGATCCTTGAAAGCGCCCATAAATTGACAAGACATGTCGATCTATAAATGAACGCAAAACCGGAACAGTCCTGGTGCTACCCCCAGTTGTGTTTTTACATGAGTTCTGCACACTCATGCAGTACTGCTAGACTTCCGCGTGCCCTCCCAGTACCGTACGCCGTACCGTAACGTCCCGACGAGCCGTACAAAAAAAACGTATTTTCTGACATAGTTACGGCTCTAACGGGCCGTAAAAGCCCTATTACGGTTGGAAAGATTAGCACGGACCGTAAAGCCGTACCGTAAAATACAGCTTTACGGTAATGAGTACCGAAGCCTAAATACTGCGCCCGCCTGCATGCCGGCCGGACAGAAATGCGGCTTTGCGCTTTCTTTGCCAATACTCTTGGCGCGGAAGACCTCTTGACGACGTGGACTAAGATCTGATGAACACACTAGACTTCGGCGCCCGTCCCGTTTTCCCATTTGAACGGGCGAATTCTACCCCGGTATGGGTTTTACTTCTGTCTTGACATAACGAAAGCGTATAACTACTGCCGACAAGATGAGAAATCCAGCATTTTGTGCAATGACAGTAAAATAGAGCCGGTGACCTGTAAACCGTCTGGTGGACGTCATTTTGCAAAATGTCGGATTTTCCACGTTGCCAGTAACACACGATCACTTGATGCATTCTTTGAGATAACTGTTCTTATATGCTGCAATAAAACCATGCTTGGAGAGTCGTTCGCGTGCTTGAAAAGCGTGATAGCTCCTACTGGCACATGACGTGCGCACGCATCAGGCGCTTTTTAATACGAATTATATTAACCAGGGACTCTGCCAAGTTATGCTCAAAATAGGTTCTACTCTTCGTTATTTTGTTCTTATGTCGTTAAGCTTAAGTTACCTAAGTAAGAGACTCCATGTTTGAAAAAAGGATTTAGGGAGAGAGCCATGCATCTTTCCGGCGTCATCGCGTGCTCGATGCTATTATCCTTTTAACTAATTTGTCGAAAATTTCCGGGGGTCAGGTTTTCATCCCTCGAAAAAAATCTTAACCAAGCACGGATATAGCGTTGTCTCGCTGTTTTCGTACCCGGCCACGTGCCACAGGTGCCAGCAGTAGCTGTGGCCGATGGACGCGGATTTAAGTTGCTAAATAGTCGAGTCGTCTCTTGAGCTGAGATCCCAGGATAGGGTAGGAGACTCGATGCTATGCACAAGGCACATGCCAAGCGCTTCCCTTGTTTCGCTTCGTCGGCCGCCACAAAACAATGAGCAGTGACCGTAAGCGAAGATTTCCGTTTGACTTGTGGGAAACCAAACATTCTCTTCGTACGAAATAGATTTGTTCTTGGCGGCCTACCATCTATCGTTCACGCACAGCCAACAGGTTTTCCTTGCCTCCCAAGCATACAAGCTAAGCTAATCGGATAATAATGACTATTGTCACCCGGGAAGAACTCAGTCAAATGCTCTTTTAAAAGGAGTGCAATTATCGACCCCGAATCGGGACCAAGTTTGTATCTTTGCCCCACTTCATGGCAATTTCGATGTATGAATCTACGGATAGCAAGCGAGCGCTATGCAGGTCGGCTCGGACTTTTCTAACGTCTACTGTTACTATCGCCTATCACACTACTGTACCGCCAGGTTTTGGACGAACACGACAAGTGCCAAGAGTTCATTAATTGCTTGTCAGTCTCCGAGTTGGCAGAACACGCAGAAGAAGATCACTTCATCGCCCGAAACCATGGACTTCGGACACATGTGAACAGGTTTTAATTAGAACTGGCGCAAGGGTGGCTAAATGCGGGGCCTGCTCTCGCGCCCGTGGAGTGACTTACTTGTCCCACAAGTCCTCGCACTCGGACGGAGATCCTCTTCGTACAAGTTGCAATGAAAGCCCTTCGAGGACTGCCACGTGCAGTTCAGACCGGCCGCGCAGACGGTGTTTCCACATTTGCAGCCAGCGCCGGCGGCAGGATATTCCCGGCATGCGCGAAGATCCGACACGACCAACGGTGCGAGAATGACTACCACCACAAGTATGGACGCCTTGACGTTGGCGAGCATCTTGGCGAGTGCTTTTTTCGGAGAATGCGGTGTCTGGATATCACGAGGGCTAGTATGAGTCACTGTATTCTGGGATGCTGCATTCAAGTCCGCTTGTGATTTAATATCTGTTGCGTGATGATGTCGCTACGTAACCTTGCGCAGATGGGGAGTATCGGTACTTTTATTCATTAGTCGTGTTCCTTGTTCCTCAGCCGAAAGTGCTATATTACCGCCGCTTCCCTTCAAGACAAAAAACGGCATGGTGGCAAAGAGACTTTCGCAAAGCACAAATTTACTTGTCACGAACTAATTGTCACGAACTAATTTGCTAAGCAAATATCATAGAAAGGCCCTAAACATGAAAAAACCTGAAGTTTTGGCTAAGCTGGAATTTATCCAAGGAGCCGCATATGCACTGAGGTTTCGTTTAACACGCTTTTTGCAATCGCAAAATCATAGAATGTTTTTGGTTTGCGCCGCGCGACTCGAAGGCTCAAGCCGGAGGCGAATGAGGATCAGTGTCGTTTGCAAACGGCCGCGTGCGCAGCCGCCTAACGTCGTCGGCGTCCACAGTTAAGCGCGGCGACGCTTCAAGGACGCCGCGCGGTGCATTCCTGTTGCAAGCAGTCGATCCTTGCAGTGCGCTGCAGTTATTTAACGCTCTTACTGAGTTTGCTGCGCGAATTTGGTTACATTCGTGATTTCACAGTTCCAGCTGTACTCCAATCGGACTACATGGTGTTTTTCCCAGAAATTTACTCTTAGTATCCAAGCGCTTACCAGCAGGGTTTCCGGATTCTCAAAAAACTTCCACCTCTACCTCCACCTCCACCGGCTGCTTTGGAAAACTTCCACCTCAACCTCCACCTCCACCGGTGGAGGTCAACTTCCACCTCCACCTCTACCGGTGGTGCAAAAAACTTCCACCGGAGCCTCCATCTCCACCGGTTCCTCCACCGGTGGAAGTCAACTTTCACCTCCACCATGGTTCAAAAAACGTAAAAATACAGCGAAAAATTCCGGGTTTCAGAAAAACTTCCACCTCAACCTCCACCTCCACCGGCTACTCTGGAAAACTTCCACCTCCACCTCTACCTCCACCGGCGGAGGTCAACTTCTACCTCCACCGGTGGAAGTTACCGGAGGAGGTGGAGGTTGAGGTGGAGGTTCCGGTGGAAGTAACCGGTGGAAGTTGAAACCCTGCTTACCAGTGCCTCTGAACCAACTTACGAGAGACCTTCAAGTGCACATTTTCCTTCGCAAAGTAAAGAACGTCAGCAAAGCAGGTTTTGAGTATACGGCGACTGTTAGTAGCAAGGAGGAGTTTCTGCTACCAAAGTATGTCGTTTCATGTATCTCTCTACCGAACCTAAAAGCTTTGTCTTGTTTGAAACCAGTGTTCAGCTGAACCAATTCGCTGAATGAAATGGACCGTACACACTTCATTCATTTTGGTTCAGTACAAACAGTCGTTCGAAATCGGATATTGCATAACGAGGCTACCGAATACTGATGGCGGACAATCCGATGTTGTAGTAAATATGGCCATTAGGCTTGAAAGAACTGAAGCAAATAAAGCATTTGATGCGGCCAGGTTTTTTCGACGTTTGACGTTTCCTTAAAAAGCGCTCCTCCAGCCTTTAAATAGAAATGACTTTCAAAGTGTTTTTTTTGTCTGCGTCCGAAACATGGGTCTGCGTCAAAAGCCGACGAGGTCGATGGTTACTGCTTTGCTACTAATAGCTTTGCAAAGATGGCAAGCCGGCAACCTTTTAAAAATCGAACAGAGAAGGTGGCATCCGTAGGGCTTAAATGGATTTCCGGCGCAAGTATGCCATGTTTTTGGCACCAATGTTTTGGCACGAAACGAAAATATTTGGCACTAATGTGCCGCTGGCCAAAAATGCTTGGCACAAAGGTTCTTTGGCACAAAACGTTCTTTTTTGGCATAAAATTTTTTGTCACGTTGATCTGGACACCGATGTGAGCGTGATAACGAAATAAATTTTCAAAGAAACGTATCGGTTCTGCTGCGTATTTTCCGGATAGAGGCTGCTTAACTTAAGACGCTGACGCCTTTGGTAAGAGATTCTTATAGTCTCATACGCCGCATGGTTGGAGATGGCTTGTCGGCTATAGACATGACAAGACAGCTTTTAAATCTCATTGAACCCTGATGTACCCATCGAGCATATCATGTTTACACATACTCATGTGCCATATCATGGTCTCGACTTTAGCCGATTATTATGTTCGTTATGGCTATTGGCGCTTCAACAAATTTTAGATTCTCGTGGCTGCTGTTTTCCCATCCCATGCAATAAAAAAAGAGACTTTCATGACAATACCAGTTTTTTTTGAAATCCGACTCTAGGATTTTGGTTAGTTCTCGACGTGGCGTTGCGCCTGCCATGCCCGGGTGTTTCATTTTGCTTTCGAAATGGCGTCATGGGTCCGCTCGAGAAGAAGGTTGGAAATGTTATATCAGCGTTGTGGCAGTAATGGTCATTGACAGCAATGGCATCGGCAGGAATTGCAAGTAGGGCCGGTAGCGAATTCATTGGCGCTAATTCGGTGGACTAGTTCAGACCTCAAACGACTATATTTTTCTTTTATGCGACGGAGAGGAACTAGACAAGACGACGACACTTAACAAACAGTTTTTTCCAGAAAAAGTTATATGACGTCGTATATTTTGCGACAGGGTCACTTGCGTGCGCGGGGTGTACTGTTCAGTGGGCCTCTGTGTGAGGGCGCCACGCGGCGCATTCGGCTGAGTAGTAGCCCCTAGGCGATCTTACCGACTTTCCCCACCTTTTCCTTTTGGGCCATATTAGCCGGCTGGCTCGTCTTTCGCGGGAGCGCACCGGCGGCGCTTCCTTTCAGAGCCGCTGGCGCGGCAAGCGGCGAAGTGCGTGCTTTTGTCTCGGACAAAAGCTGACTTTGTCCGAGACAAAAATACGCGTCAGGCGCCCTTGTTGTGCACTCTTATTTTTCCGCCAGCCGGGCGGCCGTCTGGCTGGCGGAAACAACTTCCCTCCGCCACACTGAGTCGGCGGAGGGGAGAATGCACGTACCACGTGAGCGGTGCGATGCGCCGTAAGCAAGACCTTTGAGAGCGATAAGTCGCTGCACCCGTGGTGTTGAGTCGCCCGGATGTAGCGATGTCCGATGCACTTTTCCGCCCGCTTGCCGTAAAAGCGGGTGGAAGAGAATTCTTGCTTTCTCTTCCTTCTCAAGGAAGACAAAAGGCACTGGCCGCGCTTTGCGCGGCCAGTGTTGCTAAATCAAAATTTGTTACCTGGGGGGGTATACAGGCCCAATTTTGCTAAAAATTATGTGGAATGGATAACTTTTTGGGCTCTATCGAATGATAATATTTTGGGTAATTAAAAAGGGAAAATTAGGAACATAAAAAATATTATTTTATAGGTAAATATTATTCGATAATTTTTTCGCTCTCGCTTGTGTAGGTGAAAATTTTAAAATTTTGCGTGCGCAAATAGCAAGTTACTTACTTTTTTTTTGAGAAAATTTATTAAAACTTGAAAAATTTTGTACTTTTTCGGGAAATAATGTGAAAAAATTTTCTACATTTTTTAGAAGTTGATGCATCCATTCAATTTAGAGTGTGTGTGTATGAGCATGAGCGTATGCATGGGTGCGATGTGAGCGCCCAGATGGGCGGTGCCAAGGACCTCATGAGCCCTAGCCCTGATATACCTTTTTGGGCGGAGCCAGGTGGACCAGGTGTAGTATAAAAAGGCCGCCCTGGCAGTAGACGTCATCGCTTACCTGCTGGCCTGGAAGGTGTGCTGTGAGCCGCCTCCCTAGGGTTCCACGCCTCCCCGGGTATGGGCGCGAGCCGTCCGGAGTTTACGTGGACCATGAAACCGATATGATCCTTGGCCGGGCTCTGCATCTGAGGCACAGGGACTACTAGAGAGCCCGCTCATTGCACTCTGGAAGGGTAGGCAACTCTCGCAGTCGGTGCTGAAGGTGCGCACTAGGCCGCCTCCCCTCCACCCACGCCCCCCGGGAATGGGCGCGAGCCGTCCGGAGCTTACATGCGCCATGAAATCGATATGGCGCTAGGCCGGGCTCTGCATCTGGGCACAGGGTCTGTGGGGAGCCCGCTTGTGTGCAAGCCGGACGCTCCTCCTAGTGGAGAGATATCGAGAACATTTTTTTCAAACCTGGACCTTTGACATTTGTTCGAGTTGAAAAATGATCGATGAAAGCATCCAAGGGCGGGGGAGGGGCTAACTGGTTGACGCACACGTAACACTGGTCAAGGCAGTGGAAGGAGGGCAAATGGGCGGAGCCCGGGAATTGGGGGAGGGGGTAAAGGGTGAAGTGTGCAACAGAACAAGCTCATTCAATAAAAAATTTTCATCGCAGCATGTCTCCCCTGAATAGTCTCTCCCGACCCAACTTGAAACGGACCAATCTCCCCCCGACGGAAACGGACACGGACCACCAGGAAATCGCCAGGACTGACTGAAATAAGGGACCGTCTCCTCAATCCTCCTACAGAGCGCCCCATAAGAACTAGGTCGGCGTCACCATTATCCCGCAAACGCAAAATGTCTGATGCCGAACCACATCGGCACGCACGACAAAGGCGGAACTCGGCTGGTCCCTTGTTCAGTTCTACACCTTACTCGTTGTCCGTGGACTATGTGGATCGACGAACGGGCAAGAACCAGGATCATTTTGTGGAGACATTGACCCGACATTCCCAGTACAACCCAAAGTACCAAACTACTAGGTAGGATTTTCACCGTCAATTACTGCGCCGCTAGCAAGCTTTACGTGCTCTTTTCCAGGGAGGTTACCGCAATAGCCCTTCGAAACTTGGACCAGTGTGAGTTACCGGAAGAATTGCTTGTGGGTGCCTTTGCTAGATGTATCCGAGAGGCGTACGCAAAGTATCCGGACATTATCAAATACAGCGTCAGAATTGAGAGCGGCCAACTTGACTACCCCGTGGACGTCCCATTTCGGTATGTAAATTTAGGTATGCGTAAAAACCGTCATTTCCGAATTTCAGCAACAAGTGGCAAAATTCACCAGGCGCAATTCTCGACGAATTTAACCGCGTTGCGCAATCAAAACGGCACGCAAATCTTTTCGGTGAGCGGATAAAAATTGCCGTGACAGCAGTCCGCGGTAGGACTGGTAGTGGATATAGCGCCGCTTCAGTGACGCACAACATCAACGAAAAGAGCCTCATAAGGGTATTTTTTTAATTATGGCGATAGCAAAACCAAGATTACATTAATCTAGATCGTCAATCCCAACGACAATTACTGCATGCTGTACGCGCTGGAACTTTCACGACTGCACTGCACGCTGAATAAGCAGGGTAAATTAACGTCGAAGGAGTTTCACAAGATCTTGAAGAAGCGAACTATGTGGAGCGGCACGCGCGGGTTTAAGTCAAAGCTACCGACAACGTCAGAACTCGTGGAGCGGCTCTTTGCCGAGTGCCCACAACTGCCTCGGGGCCTAGCGGCATACAGCGTAGAGGAGCATATTCCTCACATACAGGAAGCATACAACAGGCTCACCCGGGAAAATATCGAATTATTGCCTTTGATCAGTTCGGTCGCTACGAGCCCTGCTACAAAGGGCCGCCAGCGGAGCACGACGTCTGCATTGTTCATCATAGGAACGATGCCGGCGGAAACGCCCACTTCGAAGGCGTACGATGCGTTAACACGCTCTTTGGCAAAACATAGTATTGTCCAGAGTGTGAGCGCGCATTCGCAAACAAAATCGACCACACGGGCAAATGTCGCCGCAAGTGCCGCGGGTGTGGCGGTTTTGGCAGTGCCTTTCCATGCCGAGGTGGCCTCAAAATTGAGTGTAGCGATTGCAACGGTACCTTTGTGAGTCGCGAATGTTACGAGCGTCATTTTACCAGCATGTGCAAACGTTTTCGCGTTTGCACGGAGTGTGGCGTCTCATACGATGTAAAAACAACCAATCGTCGCACGCCAAATAAGAAACATGAATGCGGTCAAAGGTTCTGCCAGCACTGCTGCACATATCACCGCATTGACCAGCCCTGCTACATTCAACCCATCGACCCAAAGGACAACGGAAAACCCTACCGTATCGTCACCTACGATTTTGAGTGCTCGCAGCATACTCGCCCAGATCCGGAGAAGGAATGGTACCTGCACGAGGTAAGGACATTTTTTTACATATGTGTATGCATAACGAGCACGAATGTCTAGGTAAATTTTGTGTGCGCTCAAGTGGCCTGCTCCCAGTGTGTGGGCTGGACTGGACTGGTCTGGACTAGCAATGAAGGAAGTTACCTGGAGTGAAGCGGAAGGAAAGAACCCTCTGAACGAATTCGTCGCATGGCTGCTCTACTCTTTCGACAAGTCTTTTACCACATACGCTTTTGCTCATTATGGTAAGAGTGTCCGCGTGTTAAAAAGTGTAATGACGGTTTTTTAGGCGGGAGGTACGAGATGCAGCTGGCTGTCAATGAAATCCTCCGCATGGGTGGCCTTGAGCCGGAAGTAGTGCGCACCGGACACAAGCTATACGAGGTAAAGCTGGAGAAAAAGGAAGTGATTGTACCGACAGTTCTACGTGACTCCTATTGCCTCATGTCTCAACCTCTGGGAGACCTCGTGGACGCGTATAAGCTGGACATCGAAGAGAAGCAGTTCTTTCCGCACCTCTTTAACAAACCGTCCAATTATAAGCGCCGCCTGCGCCATTTGCCGAAAGAAAAGTACGCACGGACACTATGAAGCCAGAGAAGCGCCAACAGTTCAAAGCATGGTACCGCGCGCACAAGAATACACCCTTCTACTTGCCGGATAAGCTCCGCGAATACTGTTGTAACGATGTGCAAATCCTCATGCATGCACTGGTGGCATTTCATCGTGAATGGATGGAGGTCTGTCAAGACGACGTCCTCCGCAACAGTATGACCATCGCTTCGGCATGCATGCGCACGTACCGCATTCATCATCTGCAACCGGAGTCTCTCGCACTTAGTCCGGAACAAGGATATGAGCTCCATGATAAACAGTCTGTCATTGCGCTCAAGTACCTCAAGTGGTATGCCACGTGCAACGAAGTCAACGTTCGCCATCGCGATAGTCCCGGCGGCGAGTACAAGCTGGAGTGCATTGACAACGGTGGCAACAAGCGACGCTTTTCGCTGGATGGATACGTGGAAAGGCCCGGCCAGCGGCCAATGGCCATTGAATTTAATGGGTAAGTACTCGCAAAGCAGGTACATAGTACGAGACGATTATCTAGGTGCGCGTACCATGGATGCAAGAAGTGCTACCGCGACGACACTTTGGGCGCTAATGGTAAGACAGCGAAGCTAAACCGGGAGAAGACAGAGGAACGAGAGGCGCTCGTACGTCAACACATGGATATTCACGTGGTGTGGGAGTGCGAGGTTAACCAGATGCTCAAAGAAACGTGCAAGTGCAAGTGTGAAGAATGCGGCAAATGCAAGGGCAGCGACAAATGCGAATGCTCAATGCAGCAGTTTTTCAAGGATACGCTTCCATGGGGGCCCATTGACCCACGAGACGCCTACTTTGGAGGGCGTACAGGTCCTACAAGGCTGCTCGCCAAGCCTCGGGAAGGGCGTCAGCTGTCATATTTTGACATTCAGGTAAGCCATGACGACACAATGCATTATTTAAAGGCGGCGCCTTTAGTCTTTATATCCGGCAACCAACTTCTACACTGAATACCCTCTTGGCGTCCCAAACGTCATCGTCGAAGGCAAGACAGTGTACTGGACAAGTCCAGACGCACTCGTCTACAAAGGACTTTACAAGGTCCTCGTGCTCCCACCAACAAACCTCCTTCATCCTGTATTGCCTGTGAAATTCGACGATCGCCTCCTCTTCCCTCTGTGCCGCACTGCCGACTGCCGACTCGTAGTGCCGACTACGAGAAGAAGAGCACACGCGTAAGCGGATATCGGTGCACGCACACGGAGGAGCAGCGCTCATTTGCCTGTACTGTGACGCACCTGGAATTGGCTGAAGCCCTCCGCCGTGGCTACACCGTGACGTATTTTGACCGTGCGTGGCACTGGGACCGCTGGTCTGCGGACGTCTTTAAGCCCTACGTCCGACAATTTATGAAACTGAAGATCGAGGCCAGTGGCTATCCCGAGCACATTATCACCGACGAGCAGAAGCAGCTCTTCATCGAGGAGAATGAGCGTGTATATGGGATACGCCTTGATCCGGACAATATCCGCAAGAACAAAGCCAAGCGACAGATTGCAAAGCTCTGCCTTAACAGCCTTTGGGGACGATTCTCTATGCGTAACAACCTGGCAAAGACCGTGATCACCACCAGACCGGATGTATTTTGCGATATTGCATTCGACGAGCGGCTCGTGCTCAACGCCGTGGAGATGGCCAGCGATGAGGCCGTGCACCTTACTTACACGCACAAAAAGGACTTTGTGGAGGAGAAACCCTCGAGCAACATCTTCGTCTCCCTCTTCACCACGTCGGCGGCCCGTCTTCGTCTGTACGAGTATATGTCCCAAGTAGCCGGCCACCCGGGCTCGGAGCTCCTTTACACCGTAAGTGGCAGGCCTTACGAACACCAGATGCATCACTTACTTTTAGGATACCGATAGTATAATTTTCGAGCATCCCGTGGGCGACAACCCAGTGGCCGTTGGCGAATACCTTGGTCAGATGACAGACGGTTACCCAAAACACACCATCCTTGAGTACTACTCGGGGGGGTGCCAAACAGTACGCACTAAAATTGAAGAGCAACGCAGACGGGAAAGTATCGTACTTGCTCAAACTTCGCGGCATTACCCTGAATTACAAGGCAAAGAAGTCCATCACCTTTCGTAAGTTCACTCGTAACAACGTTAATGGCTTTGAGAGAAAGTCGTGTGAGTTCTTTTGTTGACATTGGTGCATTTTGCTTCTTTCTGTTTAGTCAGCTTGACGTGTGCCATTCGCATAAAATATTTCCGTAGCACTTAGCAAGGCGGTATGTCTATATCCTATCCTGAGTTAGGATAGCATGCTATTTTGATCTCGATGGGCGCTGTAGGTTCCGAGTACATGACGAACCAGATCAGTTTCGACTGTGCTACAGGTTGAAGTCTTCCATCGAAAGAAATCCGTCGTAAGTGGAACAGAAAACTTGGGAGTAAAGTCCACTTTTGAGCCACTGCGATGCTGGTCTTGCGGAAGCATGGACTTGTACTAGAATGAATTCTGCGTGTTATACTTCAATTTTTGTTACCAAAGCAAGTAGCGCCAATTTTTATTTTCACTTTCGTCCCGTTCTCTGCTTCCACGCGCACGTGACGACTGTATTGGCGAACTATACGCACTTCCACTGTACGCTGTACTCTTTCCGCATGGTAAGGGGGCGTCCAAAAAATTCGTGATGATCACAGGGGGAGGGGTCTGAAATGTGCTCCGCGACCATCACAGAGTTTCTGGACACTCCTTAAGAGCCAGTTCTTGTGCGAACTTCGAACAACGCATTCGACGAAGATGACTTCGCAGAGGGCCGCGGAAAAGCGCCATGTTTTTACCGTAAATCCGCTACAAAAAGCACCCCTCTATTAGAAGCGCCCAAAAAAGCCCTAATGAGCAAACAATTTTAAATCCTTTATTTTAACGTGTTTTGCATAGTTATGAACGTCCCTAGGTTACCTACGAAAAACGTTTTTGAGGCCCGAAAACAACAGGTACCTGTCATGTTATTTCGAAAGCCGAAAATTTGGGCATGTGCTTCTATTAGAGGATTTATGGTATGCTCGGATTTATGGAATGGAAAATTATGGAATACCTATTGCGGAAAATTCGAACTTTAATCGAGACAAAAAAATACTTTTCCGAGGTATCCGAAAAATCGACGCGGAAGAGCTCCATGTATAGCCCACTTGCCTTGTTTTAGCCATTGTGGTGAATTTCAGTACTTCTAACTGCCCAAATCATAAAGCATGCGAACTTGCGCATCATTTTTGAGTGCTCGCGACGCGCTTTTCTTCAGCTTAGACTAGGACCGGAGATCCTAGCCTTTTTTACATTCTTACATAGGTGCGTGTTTTTTTACTGGACGTTGTTCATGAAGAGAACGTTGCTGGGCATACGAAGACATGGTTGATAGATCGGCGGAATTATGCACCATATATAAGGAACGGGGATTTGATCGTAAATTCTTCTACCAGCTGCTACGGCAGTTCGCTAAACGCAACAAAGTGCTCCTCAGCAAATTTATTTTTCCCACAAAGAAAAACTTGGCTTCCTTTATTCTGCTGGTGATGAGATGAACCCTCTTAACGTCGGTCTAGTCTCTTCTACTCCGGACCGGACTACGGGCTGGAAACGATATCCTGGACCGACACTCGGGTTGGAAATGATACCTTGGACCGGCCTTCGCGCGCGAAAATTATATCCTGGACCAACCTTCGGGTTTGGAAATGATAGCTTGGACGAGTCTTCGAACTGGGAATAATTTCCACGAACTGAGGCGAGCCAATGTGGCAGTTGCTAGTTTCCATTCACGACTATGGCATAATGTTCACATTCGTGCAAGTTGCCTTTGGCACTTGTCACAGTTTCGTAAGCGTCCATCATCATGCTTGAGGCATTTTAGTGCACATACTGAGTATAAAGAAAAAATGCGTAATTACGTGTCGTTTTAATGTCACTGAGGAGGCTCGCCTAAATTCGTAAGGTAACAGGTCTGTTGTTTAAAGGGCCGAGACATGTTACCATATAAGAAATATAAGAAGTTATCAAAGTAACAACTCGTTTTCATCGATTTTCTTTAATGAGAACTAACCTCGCTTTAGCCCACACCTAGGATTTAATGTTAAGGTCATGGGAATGTTCTACCCGGAAAAATGACATCAACAACTGACCAGAAGCTGTTACGAAAGATCTTGGGGCTAGTCGACTGTGTTGCTCGCTCCACGGCCTTGTCTTGTTTTGCGAGGACGAATAGCACATATTCAAATACTGAGTCAAGCTTAACTTGGGCCCAAAAATTATCTAAAGATGGCCAACCTCAATGACCGCAGTTTTTCCAAAGGATGGCGGAAATAAGCATGCTTATAGCGACAAATTCCGAAATTAGTCGTACAAGTTCTGTACCTAGAACGACTGCCTTATATGGCCTGATTAAGCCGACGGCTAGGACAGACGGCGTTTGAGGACTTTGTCGTGAACAGCGTTCACGAATTTATTCCGGGTACCCCGGAATTTCTACGCGGACGCCTGCCCCACGCTATTTCGCCTGGCGGCCCCTCCATTCGTCCTTCGCTGCGCCCGTCGGCCGCCTGCCAACGCGCCTTACCACGCAGCGACCGCTGGCTGTCTGCCAGCGCGCCTCTTCCACCGGGCCGCCACCGACTCTCCGCACGGAATGCCTCCTCCGCGGCTGACCGCATAAATGCCGGCTCCGCTCACTCGCCGCCAGTCGACGCGGAGGCGACCCGCGAGCTACCTGCCCCCCTGGCAGATGCTCCGGGAAGCCTTCCGAGGAGGACCCGACGACGCCGCCGCTCCGCTCTTCGACCGCCAGCGCTGAGGTGAAGTGGAGTACCTGCCCCCCTGGCAGATCTCCTACTGACCCTCCTCGAGCGCTCTTCTCTCGGACGACCGCTTGCCCCCCTGGCAACTGGTCGGAAGAGACGGACCTCTGAGGTGGAGTTTCGTCATCATTGGCGCCTACTTTCTACGGCGGATTATCCCTTATTTTCCCCTATTTTCCGCGTGTGTATAATTTCGTGCCTTACTTTTTCTATGGTTTTATTACCCAAGTTTGAGGTATCGACCAATAAATGTGCTAGCCGTATTGGAGCGTGGACGAGCCGAGGCGAGGACCCTAACACCACCCGGTCAGGCAGCGGTAGACTGGCGGAGTAAAGACCGGCCTGTGCACGGGCCCGAGTGCCAGCTCGAGAATCTGGCCTGCCTTGGACAAGTAGGCCTCGCGAACCTTCTTGTTCTCGACAGACTTGATGAAAGTTCCATGGTTCTTGTCTGACCCGAGTCGGAAAATATATGCCTGCGCGCTTTTACTCGGCTAGGTTCTGGCAGAGAACCACCGGTCACCGGCACATTTGAAGAGCCGACAGCTATAAATACAAAACAGGCAAAGTTCTTACACTTCATTTTTAAGCTGAAATGTACCGATAAGAAAGTATAGCCGTGCGTCAGCCAACTACACGAAAAAGCAAATGACTATCGCTAATCACATCGTTGGCACCACGCTTGTTGCTGCAACCACATTGACGGGCGTAATCAGAACGGGCGTATTAAATCCATACAAATCTAAGGTTCTCGGGTGGGGTACCAAAAATTCGAGGTACCCAGTGGAGTTTGGTATCATTGAATAACCCGTTAAAAGTTCAGAAACCCGATGATTTTTTTAGCTGGAGCCCTCTGACCATAATTAAAGAGGCTCGACCCACAAAATGCTGATTTTTCGAGGTCACATTGAACCATCGTGTCATATCTCAAATGAAGGCCCTTGAAGAGGCTGATTACCAATCACCTTCGAAATGAATGCTGCATTTGGTGTTTCAAATACGCAGAAATTTCACGCACCCCCACACCCCCGTTTTTTGTATCATTCGAAAGCTCTTGAAAAAAACCACTAAAGAAATTTAAGTTTCATTCGTATCAGTTTCGGTTTTCCATTTTTACGATTACTTGAAAGTTTGCAATTTTGTGGGTTTTTTACCATTTCTTATGCTTTCGCCTTTTCAAATACGCAGAAATTTGGAAGTTCGGAGTTTTGTGGTTTTTGACAGTTTATGCTTTTGTCTTTTTAAAAGCGCAGAAAATTCTCCTGTCCCTCGAGGTTGGTCATACATCGGATGAAAGCCCTTGGTTTGGTTGTTATGAGCCATTCTTCGTTTTACAGCCAGGTCGTCCCTTATCCCCCGAAAGAGGGTACATCCTCCAAAATCGTGATTTGTCGGCTTCCTGACCGCAACGAACATTTTCCAAACGCGCGTCGCGCAAAGCGCGCCATGCGGCTAGTTAACACCTAACTGAATATTGTTAAACGGAAACTATCAGCTTTAACTTTTTAAATTCCGCGGACTTTAAGCAATGCGTTTCAAGTAAACAGGTCTACTACAATACCAAGATGTGAAACGCGACTTTTTTCAAGCTCGACAAATGCATGAAGAGCTTCTCCGATACAGGTTTTGTTTGTCGACACATTCATTCCCATACACTTGGCTGTTTCCACCGATAGATGCAGGGCAGAGACACGACCGGCTGTCGTATTTTTGGTATTGTCAGCCATTAAAGGACGGTGCGCAGTCGTTAAAATTCAAGTTCCCGCAGTTGTATATTTTATCACTGGAATTTCTGTGAGACAGTTTTAATTTTATTTTAGGGCATGAAACTGCGATGCCAGTGGGAGAGTACTCAACCGGTATTTGAAAAGTCCCCCAGGCTTATGGCTAAATTCTATGAATCAAATAAACATGTGCATGAACAAACTGAGAAAAAAAGTTAGTGGAAACTTCTCGACATTTTACCGGATGCTGACATATTCCTCTATGCGCTGTTTTGTAGGCGGCATGGCTTCAATACATTCGGCCTGCGTATTTAGTCGTTTGTGTCGGAAAGTTGCGCGATTTGCCTTCTCGGGAAACGCGCAGACGGCGTTGGCGTACATTGAAACCGCCAAAGCTGCGTCCTTGGGCCGTAATCGGTTGAGCTCCATTATACCCAACCGCGTTTTACTTTGGGATGTATAAGGGCCTGGTCATTGAATTACACGGACAGGTTATTTCGACTAGAAATTTCTGCTCGCGGACCTGTTTGTACAAAATTTGCGCGCACCGGGATGGGACGCGCTTGGCTCAAGGCACAACGAAGACGAACACGAAGACGGCAAAGACGAAGACTTCCCTGACATTACGAAAAGGTTCGTCAGCGGGTGCAGAAAAAAAGAGAGTAAAAACTTGCGATAGATAATATTGACACAATCTGAAAGTTCCCTTTTGTTGGCAGTTATGCAAGTGACTACATAGTTGTCCCCCAATTGTAATTAAGCAATGAATTCGTCGCTTCTTACTAAGCGTATTAAATCTAAAAGAGTTGTAACATTTCATGTATTTTCCGATCCTTATCGAGCTTGAATAACGGTAATGAGTAGTAATGCATTTCGCAAAGCGGATTTTCTCTGCAATAGCAATTATTTTGCCATAGATATGACATCACCGCCTAAGTAGCACGAGCCGCTTAGAAAAGCATTGATAACTTGTTGTCTGTCGTTGTCTTTTTGTGATCTGGGATACACTTTTATGACACAAAAATTTATGATTTTTGCGTCATCACTGGAGTGAGCCACAGGGGGGACCCTTAGGTGTCGACATGGGAGGTACCTCCCAAACATGGTACACCGTTGGAATTCCCCCATTACACGTTTTAAGGCACGTAGAGCACAATAGGATACTCACAATTCTTCCAAAAAATGAGAACCTTTGATGAATTTTTAGTCGATTTTGGCCGATTTTTGGCAAAATTTACTCAATTTTTAGCGGGCCTTCGGCTCGCGAAGCGGCAAAATAATTAGGTCCCCCCTCTAATTACCCCCCCCCCTCTAATTAGGGCCCCCTTTGGAAAACAGCAAAAAAATTACGGCCCAGGGCTATAATTACATGATTTACGGTAATGTCATTTGGCCTATGCTTTCAGTATATAATACTTCATCACAGACGATTTTTGCTTGTGGTGTCAATCATTTGTACTTAGAAATTCCAGTACGGCATTATCATAACATGGACTTAACTCCGAAGCTTTTCAAACCAGAACGAGCGAGCAATGAAGTGCCGATCTCGATAGCGAAGGAACGTTCATTTAGGTAAACGATGTGCTTTTATGTCTTGCTAAGCCGGACTCGTAGCACTGGGCAAGAACGTGACCTCGATCCTGATAGGTTTTGTTCGAATTTTGGCACAACTTCGCGGCGGAATGGACCGGATACGTTGCCATATTCTGCAACTCCTGATATCCCTTTAGCACGCACTTATGAGAACAAGAAAAGAGACCGGCTTTATTTGTATGTTGACAACTTTTTTCAAACTTGTCAGGAGCGGCATCCATTACTTTTCTTTGCCCTGCCGTTATGTGCATAAGTCGCAGATGTTGTGAAATGGACAGTTTGAGACGGTAACACGCATAAACACGCCTAGTTTCAGGTCTAACCTGTTTTACAACGTGCGTATCCCTGTTAAAGGCCTAACATACTGGTTCGACTCGGCTTTTCGCCGGCAGCGAGCTTGTGACGACTTCTCAGTGCAGACGACAGCAATACTTCGAGTTCGAAGTCAAGTTTTCGGAAAAAGTATGCTTTGGCATGTGTCTTACGCAAGAGCCGTTTTGCGCGTCCTTCGAGTTCGTAGTTGATGGCAATGACCAGCCTGGATCGCTCGGCTAATTTTTCCTCGTAAGCACAAAACATCGCTGTCGCTTGCCTAAATCGTTCCGAAAACACATTTTAGAGCCTTTAGTTGTGTTTGTCGTTATTCAAGTTCTCGGACCTTCCGGCGCTTCAACTGGTCGCTTAACGCTTTTTGTTGTCTCTCCGCTATTTACGGGCCTAAACCGATAAGCCCACCCCCCGTTAGGACGTCCTTGATACTGCGTGGTTTCTATTAGTTGTCCGAGAACATAGGTATTTCGAAATTTGCTAATTTTTCTGGTGTACTCCCTGTTCACGTCTGCATCGATGAAGTCGGACATCAGGTTTTTTTAAATGGATTTTGATGTTTAATACCCGTCCGCGTAGTGAATCTTAATACGTGCCTGAAGTGGACATTATAAGACTATGCTATGATTGCATCGTACATCCGGATTTCTACAGAAAGCATGCCATGCTCGCCGGGAGAAATAATACTGGTGTGACTTTGTGCAGTGCTTCTGGCCCTCACCCTCGCCTTACCCGCAAATCAAATTTTCAAATGTAATTTTAGTATATGACACGCAAAATCGCGTTGGCGGCGCTTGCGGCGAGCTTCTTTAGGTTAAAACTCTCTAAACTAACGGTTCAACATGGCCAAACCTTAAATTTTCAAGCAAATTCCGCCAAAGTAGCCCAGAAAAGCCCTGGGTGGCACCTTCACGGGCTGTAATTGGGTTAAAAACACCAAAATCACCGTTTAAAACAACAAGTTGGCCAAAATCGGGCACTTCAGAAATGTACCAAAGGGGGATCAAGGCATTTTTTCGGCCGGCGCGGAAAAATAGGTAAGGGTCCCCGCTTTGCCTCCCCCGCTCTCCCAAGGGGTCCTAGCTACGGCCCTGGGTTCGGGGGACGCCCGTCAGGTTTTGTTAACAAAGGCGAACCAAGAAAGCGCAGCACGCGTTTAGATAATGCGACAAGAACCTTAATTTTTTAAACATTCGAGCTACGTTTCCACATTCGAGTATTTAGAAAACAAGACCGCTATTTTACACGTTTTAAGACACTTAGAATACCTTGAAACAAGTTCCGTGATGTGGTTTCGTAGCATCAGGAGCACGTCCCTAACGCTTGTCGTAGGGACGTTCTCGTACCTGCATAAACACCGATCGCTGTTACCTATTCACAAAGATGTTCTTGACTTGCTTCCTCCGTATCATTAATTATCTTTAGAGATCCTCTTTTTTACCGCAACCTTCTCTTGCATATCATTTGAAGCCACAACTTCTTCTTGTCCGCTTCCGAAGTTTCCGTATATTTGCGCGGAATGTGACTTTTACTTGTACTTTAACAGGAAATCTCGCAGTTCACTGTTGCGTCAATACAAGTACCGCTTTGAAATTCGCAAAAACATTTGCGTGCACAGACTACGTGCTAGTTGCAGTACAGTAGTGGTCAAGTTTTAGTCAAGGATGCCTCAACCAGATCGAGACATCT
Source organism: Aphelenchus avenae (assembly GCA_020875895.1). Taxonomy (NCBI): domain Eukaryota; kingdom Metazoa; phylum Nematoda; class Chromadorea; order Rhabditida; family Aphelenchidae; genus Aphelenchus; species Aphelenchus avenae. The sequence goes on along the minus strand of JNEY01000614.1, from coordinate 52,492 downwards.
TGGTTTTCCCGCCTTTGGCCTGCTTTCGGGGAGACCAAAAGCAGAGGGAAAAACCGGTCTCTGAAGGAATTACCTTGCTAGATGTCGAGAAGCAAAAGATTAATCCTCTGAAAAATTAAGCGCATCACCCTAGTTATTTGCTTTACAAACGCTGCTTCAAGCTTTGCACGGCTTGTGTTACGTCCAAAGCTTCTAAATATCCATGTTCAGATGATAAGGGGGAAACACTTGACCCTGCTTTTTCGTGATTTCACGTCTCCGACCGCCAGCCTTTCCTGCTTTTCGGTTACAGCCGCCTGCTAAACCAATTGATGCGTCCAATATATAGTACATTTCGAAACTTTTTTGCAACCGTGCGCGTGCTTAACGACCTACGACTAATTTATACTTGCAAATTAACCGTTCTTACTCCATTACTTTATTGTCGTGGGTTATGCGAATGTGTTAAAAATGTGATGAAATGGACAGCTTGCGTTGCCGTGTAAACGAACCCAACAAACATTAGATTTTATACGTATTCCAAACAGTGTCATAGTAAATAATTTAAGCGAATTGCTTAACTTGTGCCATCTTTCGCGAGCAAACAATTTATCGGACACTTCTCAGTACTGACAAGACTGGCCGTACGAGTACGCGAATCAGTCCTACCCAAAAAATAAACATGCTTTGTAATGTTCATGGCCTTTTGCGCAATTTGTGTGTTAAGTCGAAGAACTAAAACTTCCGAAGACAAGAGAGCTCGAACGCCTAATACGATGTGCTTTTCTGGCACTTCTAATGCCTAAAATGAATCACTTTCATCGCCGGTAAATGGTCACCTTGGGCACTACTTGAGCACGCTCTTTTTTGTCCACTGTCGCGTATTTTTAGCCCCTTTCCCTGAGAAAACTACAGGGGCAAATACATCAGGTTCGGAAGACATTCCGAAGGCATTCGAGTTCTGCCAGGCTATAAAACGCCAAAGACCAGAGCAAAGGGTGCTTATTGTCAGATTTTTGGTACCATTGCTAACTTGATTTTAGTTCTGAACCCCATGTGTAATGTCTAGTCTTTCCATGCAGACCATCGATGCCGTACTGGAAAGACTATACGACGGGGTCGCCTAGAACGTGAATGGTACCGGACGTCGGTGGCTAACCTACTTGCACATCTCGGACCATCAATGGCGCGCCGGAAGGCCCTATGGATCCCAACCTCCAGTGCCATGCCAGATCGCCGTACTGTACCGGCCCGCCTGTTCCATGCCGGCCCGACCTAATGATCAGGGGTCTCAACTCGAAAACCAAGATCCAGGGCCCTGCAGGTAAAATCCAGGGGGTAAACCAGGGGTTATTTTTTCTGCTTTGTTTTTCAGGCATTTCAAGATTTACTGGCGCTCCAAAAAAGCACCTTTCAAATGCCTCTTTGAGCTTTCCGCCAGGAAAGCTTCGCGCGAAAAATTCCGCCGTTGCAGGCAGCATTTTTACAAAATAAACGTGATTTCCGAAGGAAATTGCGTTTCAGCCCGCCGCAGGCGTAGCCAACGACTTATTTCGGTGGAATAATGGGCTTTCTACACGAAAAAACTCAGTACTACTGCAAAAATATGACCCTATCCCCCTGAATTTGCTCGTGAAAATCAGGGGCAAAAGGCCAAATTCAGGGGGTACCCCCTGGATCCAGGGGGGGGGGGGTGGTTGAGATCCCTGCTAATGATACAGGTCTCATGCGCAGTTCCGGCGGCTTTAATGTAGCGTTCTAGAAAAAATTAACGTTCCGCAACATATGTGCCATAACTAGCATCCTTACTGTGCTATCCCGCCTGTGTCCGTCCCGGACCGCCTTACCCATGTACCAGCCCATGTTACTATGCCTGGCCACCGGTGCCATAGCGACCTGCCTTGCTGTATCGGACCGACAGTGTCGTACCGGGTCACCTTTTCCTCTACCGCAGTGCTGCATGTGCCAGACGGCCCTGCCGTACGCGCCCGCCTGCTTCGTACAGACCCGGTCCTACCATGCTGCCTATGATGCTTCTGGTCGCCTACGCGGAACCGTCAATACGGTACCGGACCGTCAATGCCGTACATACTACCCTGTACCGTACTCGGAAGGGACAAATTTGGGCTAATTTCACGCTAAAATTGTCGCTTTACAGCCGTTAGTCGGCAAAAATTCGGCGTATAGAAAAGTACGCACAAGGCATTTTTGGCGTCGGCCGACGACCATTAATATATACATACACACCTCCCGTGTATGCGACTGGGCGCTTAAGTGACGAAAATAGGCACCGCTGATGGGTTAACTAACACCGTCTGCTTACTGAGCGAGCTCCTTGACACGAGCAGGTTTTAAGCTACAATTCGTTAAAATAAGTGAAACTTTTAAATCGCGCGTTCCTAGATACACAAGAGAGAGGACAAAGCAAAAAATAATTTAGCGAGATGAGCATCACGATGTGCTCGTGACCGATCGCATCTCCTCCCGACATCGTGGTGGAGGCATGCACCCTTGGAACTGGAACAAACTGCGGTTACACGACGTTCACTTACTCTGCGTCTTGCTATAGTGTTCATGTCCCATGCGATCTTAACGTTATTGTCCCAACATATTTCGTGATTTTTACTTGTCCCTGTTCTCCCGAATGACTTACATACCCGTCATACATCTACACGAACAGGTTTTTTCTTCGCAATTTTGACAAAGCAAAAGAACGATTATTGCCTTGTAAAGCTTTGTCATGAATATTCCTATACTTCAGCTGCAAGGTAGTTTTTCACTCACGTTCTGCACCCATAATAGGTTTGTCGCATGCCTACGGAACGCCAAATTCAAAAGCCAACCGGTATGGCGATCGCAATGGAAG
>JNEY01000614.1:25443-41350 GCA_020875895.1 Aphelenchus avenae | reverse complement strand
CTAGTGCATTTGGGGGGCATAAATTATGAGGGGGAAGGGGGAAGTTTCGGACTATCGATCACTTTCAACAACAGTGAAACCAAGTGTTTACTTAGCACTAATTCCTAATATTGTTATTCCTAATATTCCTAAGCATGCTGACAGGTCGGTAACAAAACGAACGCCATTTCCAGATTTTGCTTGTAAAATACCATGCCTTTTATGAAATGAAATTAACTGACATCTACATACAGTTGAGCTTTCATAATTTTGAATTCCGCGAGTACCTTGGTTGGACGTGTCTTCGACATGAAGAGCTTATTTGGCGTCGATAGCAATACACCTAATGTACAAACGATACGTCAAATCGCCGATGTATACCGCAGCGCAATCGCTTAATGTTTAAAGTACTGGATGCTTACCTGCACAGTGTGAACCTACTCCCCCTCGCGGTTATCTAGTACGATTAGTACTACTTCAATGATGTTCAGTTGTAGCTTGAGAGAGCATGGCGAAGTTCTGGCACAGGTGTTGTGCTTGTTAATGTTCCTGTAATTTTTTTCGTTAAATGTAATGCAGTTGTAAGCTTATTTTAATGCTGGTGTTGTTGCCACCTTTTATCGTTTTCTTGATCGAGGTTTTAGAAAGATCATTATTTTCATGGCAACTCTTTTTTCCGCTCAAACTAAGTTAATAATGAATGAAATCAAGAACAATATCCTACTAACCCAGGTGAATGAGAACTGTATCGGCAAAACTCTTCATAAAACTCTTCCAATGCGGTGCCGCTGAATCCTTCAAGGCTCAGTATCTCCGCTCGACTACCGAGCTTTAACGTTTTGCGCAAGACGCTTCTCGAGAATGACGAAAAGCGCCTTTTCTGCAGTCATAACCTGGCCACTTGAGTTTTTTTAGTCCTTTTCTCGATTCTTCCGTAATATCCCATTTCCGACGTGCCCAGCATTCGGCCTGCCTTGCAGTATTGCCAGTAATCCAGTGGATTCGAAAATGACATCTTTTGTCCAGATCTATTCGAAAAGACATGTGTTTCTGGCATATCCTCCTTATCCTGGCATGCACGTCTGACTATGCTAGTATTGGCGTCCCTGCTTGCGCCTGCTTACATATGAGCTTTCCCAGTTTCGAGTTCCGTGGGTACCTGGTCGGATGTGCCTTCGAATCTATTAGCTCGTTTTCGTTCGATAGCAGCACACCTAATGTAAAAAAGCATTGTATTGAGGTCAGCTATGTGTAGCCGGTACCGCTTGACCTACTGGACGGCTAACTGCATAAGTATAACATTCCTCCTCGCGGTTATCTTATAAGATTTTTGCTGATTTAAACCGCTGCGGCACTTTGGGGCACAGGCTCAGGTTTTGTGCTTCTAATACGTTTATAAACGTTTTGTTAAATATAATATAATGTATGCTTGATTTTAAATTATGACGCCGTTCAGCAATATGATGAAAAGAATTTTTCTAGTTGATCACATAGACCGCCTGATGGGAGTATGTGCTTAAACAATCGTTCAGGCGACTAATTTTATACGGTTACACAAAAAGAAATGCGAACGCAAAAATACACAGACGACGAAAATAAAGATAAATAAAAGCCAAAATAATCGGTCGAATTTGATTCTGCTTGTTCCAGGCCAGCTGGGTTATACGAGCACAAAAGCGTATAATGCATCGCGTCTATTTCTTCGGTAATTGGCACCTTTACCACGGTGCCGAGAAGAAAAATCGCGCGGGCAAAGCGCGTGCCGACTCGTTGGAATCTTCGCGTATGTACCCGTTTTCTCGATAGGGTATACTATCGAAATGGAATTCCTCTTTTACGGTGCTCTTGGCCAATTATCTGTGTAGTTTGAGAGTCTGAAGGATTTGAGCAGACGTGACCCTGGTGACTTTGCTTCCATTGATCAGCGATGGCCGCGTGACTCACGTATGATGACGAGTCCAAAACATTTTAATTCATTCACTGACCTAATTGGTAACATTTGCGACTCAGTGCCCTTGCGTTAAACTGCAGCAGACTGAAAGTTTCTTGAATCAAGATTTATTTACTCAACTTTAAATAAACGCATAAAGTACTAGTTCAGAATGCTCGCCAGCGAAATTTTAGACTAAAATTCGACAACTGAGGTAAATAATAGCCCTGTCGACGCCTGCGGCGGGCATTTTATTTGCTGCTTAAATTTTCGATTCTCGAGACCAAATTCTCGAAATCGGAATTCGAAACCAAAAATCGTCGAAAATCGAAATTTTGATACACCCCTGATGCGGACTGATACTGATACCGTCTAACTACAGGTTTTAATTGCAGTAGTGTCCAGGAACTAGCTAATAGAATATTCTTACCACTTCTACAAGGACATCAGCCTGTTTTGAAGCGAAGCCGTCGGAAAATCACAAAAAAAACTTTATGGATAAAATTGTCTAGAGCCATACTGGCGGTGTCGTTGTTTCGGGCTACCTGGCAAAAAGCTGGTCGCAATGCTCCGACGGTCTTAAACGTAGCGTTGTTTATTTAAGCGTCGTGTTGTAATTTGCTCCGGAGAATGAAGCGCGTCTGACGGATGTTTCCTGAAACGCTAGACAACTTTAACAGTTCATTTTGTTATTGATTTGGGTCGTTCGTCCTGCTTTATTCCTCTTATTATTGTTATACCTAGTAAGGCAGTCTATGCTGTGCCGGTCGCCTGCGCGATATCATCTGTAAGGTACCCGCCCACCAGTGCCGTACACACCACCTTACTATGTCTAAACCGTACCGGAAACTACTATCCTTATATACTAAAGCGCTGTTCGTTGTTCGTCCAAAAAAGTGTACGCTATCGGGCCAAGTTTGGTATCATCCAATAGGGCTTCCAAAGTTATGAAACAAGTGGAATGTTTAAGCCGGGTCGGTTGCCTGAAAAAAAAGTTATGGCCGATCCGCGGCGGAGAGAGGACCGCTTAAGCGCGATAGCGAGCCCGCTATTGCATCTGTTGGTTGGAAAGCAGGCATGTTTGGAAGGCAAGTTGGATTTAAGGCCCGAAAACGGGTTACTCGAAATTTTGTATGCTAAGAACAAGTGTGTCTGCTTGTTTCAGTTAATCCCGATAGCGGGCCGGCTGCGCGAAGCGCAGCCCAGTTGCTAGTGAACGACTAAATGGGAGGTACTTCGTCGCGTGTATGGGTCACCATACCGAACCGGGCCGTTTTCTCACGCGGATGTTCTCAGTAGGTCATTTTTAGCGCAGCTGTTTGCTTACGGTTGTCATTACTTCTAGTGCGCGATTAGCTAATAATGGCTTCGACAATGTTTCGTACATCACTCTTTACAAATAAGCGCTTTATACTGTGCGCGGGTGTTCTGAAGGCAAGGGCTTGCAAGATATGCATTTCGTTCTTTAGTACACTTTGGTCCGTGGTGCAGTATGGAGGGACCTGTACTGTGTACAGTGACATTATTCGCAGGCAGTTTTACACACAACGCTTTTAAGCTGAAATGATGTTGCGGATATTTTTGTTCAGTATATGGTTCTATTGCGAAATATCCAGGTTTTACTAGTACATTAAGCGCACGCCGATATAGAGTATACCCAGTAAACACAAGGTTTTTGTTCTTTTTTAAAGGTAAACGAAGATTGCAAAGAGCGAAGAGACGGTTACTCTTTGCACTGACGTTAAACAGTTTTAGGTTGGCAGCACTTAAATTTTGCATTTGACTGCTTGTCCTTATTGAGGAGCGCATACTTAGCAAGTCATTGTGGCCGATCTACTGGTGCAAAATCTGTATCATGTGGGGTGCGTCAGCGTATTACCGTATTTCTTGAAATATCCCCCCCCAAAAAAAATAAACCCCCAGGGCCCCGACCCCCCATCATAATGGAGGACCCAGTTCTTTTTCTCGCCGGTCCACCACAGCCCAAGCTGCTCTTTGGATTCGAACCTCTGCCAGACAATGTACCTACCTTAAAACAAATTAACCCGATTTTTCTTGAGCAACCCTTTAAGGGGGTACTTTATTAGATTTTCGAGAGCGAAGTTAGATCAGAGATTTGGGCTTGCCGCCCGTACTCGTAGCGGCCCCTACCGTAGAGTTAGATGCGACACCCCCCGTACCGTACTCCGTACCGTACTGACCCCCACCGTACCGTACTCCGTACCGTAGAATACGGTACGGATTACGGTACGGCCCGTATTAAAGCCGTACTACGGCCCGTACTAGTGCATTTTTAGCTAGAAACTCATGCCGTACCGTACTCCGTACTGAGCATTACCCCCCCCCCCACTTACCGTACTCCGTACCGTAGAATACAGTACGGAATACGGTACGGCCCGTAGTACGGTACGGCCGTCTACCTATACCCTACCGGAACCGTAGCCGAACCCGTAGTGAATTTGACGGCCCGTAGCCGTTAGCTCTTATCGAGCCCGAAAATATCCAGAAAAGTCCAAGTGCAAGTATTTTATTGAGCAATAGGTAACAAAACATCAGCGTTTTCCCTGGTTTTTGGCTAAATGTGAATCTCATTGATCTTGCAGCCAGTTAACGGTCACTTGTTCGTAGCGACCGCCAAAATAGGCATCATTCTGTGAAGGGTGAAACGTAGAAAATCTGGAATAAATAGCACATGTTACTTCGTGGCATCGTGCGTGAAACTAAGTTGCACATGATTTTCGTAGTATTCACGTTAATGTAAACAACCATTTTGGAAATATTTGGTTAGTACTCTCAATAAGGTGCTACTCATTCCCCGCAATATTGACCGAGTCTTTAAAACATGGGTTTTAAACTGGAGCATGCGTACCACCTAACGCTGCGCTTATCGGTTACAAATGCGCAAAACTGTCCGTTCCTTATATGTTTCTTTTTTAAAGCTCTTGCAGAGTTCTCGAAAACGCAAAACGTCACAGGTTTTGTTTAAATAGAAGACTTAACTATTGTACGACTTTGACGTGCTGGAGGATGTGTTCCGGGGCGCCGAGACGACGCACTAATGATGGTGCTATGCTCCAAGATACAGGCATTACTTGTTACCAACGTTGCAACCTCGCCATAACTGCAGAATAACCAAAAGGTCTTAGCTATAAAGAGCAGAAAATGCGAGAAGTTTTTGTAATACTTGTAATCGTACTGCTTGTAATTCAGCCCAAAAATTCTCCATAGAGACCGCACATACCTAGCCGCTTGTATTAAAAAATAAGTAACAAAACAGCGACTCCGTGGTTAAATCGGCTATAAGCGACATCCATTTGAGCAGGCGGCCCGTTATCCGTACTTGTTCCGTGCGACCGGGCGATTGGGCACCAATCTACGAGCGTTAAGCGCAGAAAGTTTAAAAAATAACACATATTACGATTTTATTTACGCCCTCTAACGGGTGTATCCGTATCGTACCGGACCCGTAAAATACAGTTATGGCTACGTGATACGGCTCGTAATACGGTATTGGTCCCGATATCTAATTGAGATTAACCGTTACCATACGACTTTGTGGGCACTTCTTCGTGACACTAACCTGTACGCGCATTAGTTTCCTGTCAGGAATTTGTGCCGCTTTGACTTACTTTTAATGCGATAAGTATTTCGTAAAAATCGTATTGCCGTAGAATGTTTATGCGTCGTAAATAGTGCGCGTATCTGCTGACCTTGTGCCGGGCAATGCGGTAGCTAATATTGCGAATGCAATAATGTTGCAGAATTCAACCTGAGAAACAGGGCTGGGGATTCGGATTCGGTAATCGATTCGGTTTCCAAAAATTGGACCGAATTTCCGAATCTTTTGACGGGTAAGGGGGGACTAAGGCAATTTTTCAAATTTCAGGCAATTATAGGAAAAAAGTGTAGTTTTTTAATGCAACGAATTTGCTCTATCCGTTAACGTTGGAATCGCCTGCGGCTGGCTTTTCTAGGTTACAACAGGTTAGGATCGCCTTGGAGCCCCATAAGCGCGTCAAAATTCCAAGTGAATTTTGCCAAATAAACTCTGAAACCCGCTCTGGCGGCGCCTGCGGCGGGCTAGGGTGCTCTTAAGAACCTTAGAACAGCGTGTAGCGTCAAGGCGGTGTCAATCTTTCATTTTCAGGTTTCCTGTTTAACTTAAAATACCCCCTGGCGGCGCCTGCGTCGGGCTTTTTTTTATGCAAAAAAACCCCCCAAATACCTGCTACCTGCTTCGAAAATTCGGAAATTCGGTCGTTTTGCTTTGGATTCGGATTCGGACTCGGTATTTTTTGGAAAGTCCCCAGCCCTGCTGAGAAACATGCGGAATTCACATCCACAATGCTTCAGCTCAAGCTGTACATTTAGCGGCATTGGAGGAAATTTAGGAATTTTTTGCACTAGAGCAAAACGGTAGGCATGAATCCATAAGTTTCGACCCCATTTTCCTTGGCACAAACAAACAACCTAAATTTCCGCATGAGTTTGCGCAGCCGACTCTTAAATTCTTCTCTTAAATTCAAATATTATTTGTTTCGCTGCAAAATATTACAGTGATATCACACCGGCGGCCATGAGAATGCAAAATGATCCTTTACGATGTCCATGGCCCTTGTGGTCCATTCTAGAAGTAAGAAAATGTAGGACACTTAAATTACGAATTTTCGGTACGCCAGCATGCAGGCGACGGCCTCAGATACACTCGGTAAGGTGTCTAACCGCTGTATCATGCTTTTAGGACGCAACTAATTTTTGCCTTTATCTCTTGTTTTCAACAGTAACAGTATTTTTATTTTTGTTTACGCACGTGAATGTAGAGGTCTTTATCTCATGCCGTGAGCCGAGTGCGAACGAAATAATGCGGGTCAACGACGGACGGCGAGCGCCGCTGGCACTGCCGCCACTCGTCGCGTGCGTTCATAGTCGTACGCGACACCGGCGCAAGGACATTCCTCTGAGCGTTTCGGTAGAGCGGCAGACGTATTTCACATCCTTCGCTTCATGTGCTTGAGGCTTTTATTCGCTTCCTAAGCGAACTTGAAATAACAGTTGTTTTCAAGCGTGCTTAATGCGTTGTTTCATGCCGTTTTTTCTAAGGACTTGCTTGGTAAGAGACTACTGGTTACCAGCTGCTTTAAGGCTTGTCCTTAACCTTCAGCTCGACCACAGGTTTTTGCATCACAACGTTTCCCGGCTCGCGGAGCACTACTCCAGAAGTCTATGTGACGCTTATCAGAAGTGAATAATTCGTTTGTTATGCATGATTTTATGGAATTCCCGCAGACTACAGCCGAAACGCGATCCGGAGGTGTCGATTTGCACCAGCTTCACATGGCTGCTTTAAAAAAAAGAGTTACGCAACACATTTATGGGCAATGGCGCGCACAAAACACTACGATGGTGCCCTAATTTCAAGAGGCTAGCAAAAAGGTTTGCAGGCTTTGTGTGTGTAATCGTGATAACCGTGCGCATCAATAGGCCATGGACCTTAACTATTGCGACCAGACAGGCTGCCTCCGACTGATATAAATTGCGACGGTCATGGTCTTGTATTCTCGACGCGCGCATAGTTCAGCTTGCTAAGTTTACTTCTTTTCGCATTGCGTTACCAAAATCTTGCAACTAGGGCGGATATGGATCCTGGCCGCTGATCAACGTGATCGAATCCGCTACCCTTCTGCGCTATTCAGCCACCACCTTTTTCAAACGTACGACTTCATTATAATATTCGCTTGTAATTTTATCGTCGATGAGAGCCGACGAGCTAGACAAAAAGTACAGATTCAAAGGTCCGCCGCAGGCCACCTCGTACGAAATTTTTGGCGGGAACTTAACGCATGTTAGGGAAAGTTTGCTTGCCTAGCGGATGGCGATGGCCATTTATGGAAAACGCTGCCCAAATAAAATCGGGTCGCTGAGGCGTGGTAAATGAACAGGAACAGGAAAATGCCATCCTTTAACGGCGCGGGAACGTAGCGTTTCGACACAATGCGGTCACCAATAAATTCGACCAGCAAACATATTCACGTGATCTTCTTGCGAAAAAAGTGCATCGAACAAGAACAGAACCAGGTTTTTGCAGGGCCAAAAATGGCGGATAGTACAGAGAAAGAATTATTTGCTTACGAAACGTGCGTGATGTTCCGGCAGGCTTTGAAGCAAGCAATTAATGAAATGGCTGCAAGACTACCTCATTTGTGCTAGTCTCCTTGGGCGTTTGTCTCACTTGCTCTGTTTTGCGCGACCCATTCCAGACTAAATGCTGTAATTATTTGGGCAGTTCGTTCTGCCGCTGACATTATTTTTGGTTTTCGTTTCCATTCTGGTCTCTCACGGCCCATTTTAACTCTTACTATTCCGTTCCGTTCCTTCTAGAGATGCGTTGTAGATGCTTGAAAATTGCAAATGTTTCTGTTTGTGCGTGAAACACGTTGGCTCTAGCTGGCTCTCGATGAGTAACTTAAGTGCTTGTAAGGCGCGTGGGTCTCCGAGCTGACCACAAAGTTTAGGGAAGAGACGGTTTGCAGGTAAACAATCGTCTTACAGTATGCCCACATAGGATTGCGGCCGCAACGCCGCAATTCTGTGTGGGCACCTGACCACATCAAATCAGCCACCGCAACACCACCGCATTGTGGCCGCTTTGCGGTGGTTGCGGCCATTGCGGCCGCAATCCTATGTGGGCACCCATTGCGGCCGCATTTGCGGCCGCACTGTGCGGCGCCGCAAAGGGTGCCCACATAAGATTGCGGCCGCAATGGCCGCATTCATTGATTTTGATCGAATTATTGAGTGTGCATAATGAACGATGACGTTCTAACGGGCTGGGAACACACTAGAAAGGTCAGTAGAGCTCTATTAGACATTGTGGCTCAGTATTTACGCTTCGAGAAAAAGTCGGAATTTTCGAAAATAACATGCATATTTAGACATGTCTTGCCACGCTTAGTGTTGTGGCAAAATTTGAAGATGATTGGTGATGGTCGATTTCGCCTCATCCAAAGGGTCCCCCTTTGGTAAATTTTGATTGCGGCGGCCATTGCGGTGGAGTTTTCATCTTTTGGATTGAAACCCACCGCAATGCGGCCGCTTTGCGGCCGCAATGCGCCGCAAAGGGTGCCCACATAGCACCACCGCATTGCGGCCGCAGACCGGCGCCTGAATTGCGGCCGCAACGCGCCGCAAAGGGTGCCACATAGCACCACCGCATTGCGGTGGTCTATGTGGGCACCTTTTTTTGCGGTGGCGCATTGCGGCGGTTGCGGCCTTTGCGGCCGCAATCCTATGTGGGCATAGTGTTATTCGCAGCGTTTTATTTCACATTCCTTCAGCGGGCACGCGACCCTTCTTGAGGACGCGAAATTTGATTCTGAAGATGGCCGTATGCAGCTGGAAGTTCAGGTTTTATAATAGCGTGCGACCATGCATGGCACGGCAGTGCACTACAATGACACTGTGCTGGACCCAGTCAGGTGTTTATTAAGCGGACACAGCGTAGAATTTGTTGTTGTTGCTGTCATCCAAATTTGATCGTTTTCTAACAAATATGCGGTATTTGTGACGTTGCTCGGTACTCTGTACTGTACGATTCGAATGTGCTCGAATACCATTAGCGCCCGTTTACGCCACGCTGGAGAGAGGGTTCTTGAAAGGATCCCAGCGTTTCCCATTCAACAGCGTCCGAGGCTAGTGGAAGGACTCGCGTGCGTACTACATTATATTTTAAGTGTCTCGAGGGAGGCCGTTCCCTGAGGTGAGGAGTTGCTTGAGGGCGGGTCTATGTTAGACTGGGACCTTTTAAAAGAAACATGGCCTTGGAGGCAGGAAGACAATTGACCGATAAATCCTAGAGGGTAGTTAGCTTCTCCGGGGAATCTTCCTTTGTTGTTTTCCAATTGTCTCTGTCGTCTTACAACTACTCAATAGCTTGGCAAAAACACTAGCCTACTGTTCAGTCTGATATATGATTTTCCTCGGACAACCCTTGCTTGGCTAAGCGTTCAAGCACGATGTCGGAGGATCATGAATAAAATCTAGCGATGTACGCTTGCCTCTCCGTTTTTGCCTTAAGCTTATTTTATCAGCTACGTTGTTTTGATATTAATCTCACTTCTTCGCTTATCAACGCCTACACACGTCGGAAGAAGAGAGAAACAGAGCAAGCAAGAGCGGCTAATATGAAAATAAATCATCAGAAAATGGAAGAATCATGAACCAGTTGAAAGCAGACTTCAAGGGCGCAAAAGTAAACCTACGTTTGCTTTGTGAATAGCAATTACCGTATTGGTTCGAATAGAAGCCGACGGCTTCTATTTTTCAATGGTTAAATTTGCTCGGCTTGTATTGGAGCCTCGGCTTTTATTAGAGCCTCGGCTTGTATTTCTCAATGCTGTTTTTCAAGCGTATCATGGACCAAGTTTACTGGAGACTACACCGTTCTTTCGTCTTCTATCGCTTACCGCTCTCCGTACATTAGCTCATCCGACCACTTAGAATTTACTGACTGCTTGTCTGATCTCTGGTCCACAAGCATTCCTGTCTTACTCCGCGGTGATTTTAACTTGCCCTACATCGATTGGCTTCGCCATGCAGGCTGTTCCGTTCGGGACCGCGCCTTCATTGAATTTTGCGACTCCGCGCACCTCATCAACTTGTACGATTTTCTACTCGCCTTAACGCCACTCGCCTTAACGTCTACTTGCAACGGAGCCTCAACATGTTTCTGGTCTCAAGTGCATACTGGGTCTTCTTGGTTCGGATCATTCAGGCTTCTTGTTCTCTTACCATTGCCCTTTCATTTACAGAACAACACGTCTTGTTCCGCGTTACTCCGCTGGCGATTTTGCATCAATGAATAACGTCTTTTATTCCAGTGATTGGTTGTCTCTGCGTGTTCATTTTTCCTTTGCGCCCATTTTAATTGCTGCACAGGTAAAGCGAGACATTTTCGTTCGTTTGCGCACAACTTGACTGGTCACTGGTAGGTGGGCGGGTATGTGATCCAACTTTGCTCACGTTAAATGTGAGAATGCATAAAGGGAGACGCTTAACAACAAGTAACGCAAATGTAACTCATTAAAAGTCGGGGTCCGCACAAAGGGCGACGAACGAACGGCTTTAGCGGAGTACCGTCAGAAACCGCGGCCAGCATGACAGTGACGTTGGTCTTCTCGTGACCCATAGAGAGAACCAGCACCTACAGCACTTGCTTTATTTTTCTGCCGCTAGCGCAGTTACTCACTTTTTTGGCTCCCTTCTCCTCGATAGTGAGATCTCCGTTGCCGTCCATGGCTATAGCCACTTCGTCGGCGGCATAGACAAACGCAAAGTTCTGAGCCTTGCGCAGCCCCTGAACGTACCGGGTGAAGCTCAATACCTTGTCCTTGTAGTGCTCGGGCGGCGATTTCAAAAGCTCCGGCTTCTATTAGGAGCCGGCTTGTATTGGAGCCTCGGCTTGTATTAGAGCCTCGGCTTGTATTGTTTGAATGTAAAATTTGGTCGGCTTCTATAGGGGGTCGGCTTATATTGGGTGTCGGCTTCTAATCGAACCAATACGGTACTTGTGTATAGTGTTATCTTAACGATCCAAAGAGCATGCATTTACTGCCTTCGTCAACAGGTTTTTGCATAGAATTATTCTATGTCCAAGGAAAGGGACAACTTCCCGACCAAGCCCAGATTTGAACTCGATCGCTTGTGCTTATCCGCACAGTTGCAAAAGAAGCGTGTCCTCTGTTGATGAATCATAGCGCTACAATTTGCACGGCATGCCCGTATCGCCATCGGTACGTTTAGAGCGAACTTTATAAGAGAATCTTTTGTCTTGCTAGCCTGTTGCATATGCCTTTTTTAATTTGTACTTTCACAAGAGGCTCGTGAAGAGCGGTAAAGTCTGGTTAAACAACCTCTTGTTTTTTGGGTGTGTCTATAAGAACGTTAATGCTAGGAATGTAAAGACCATGTGACCACGTCACTGGCCGCGACCCTCTATGTTAATTGTGCGCTTCCCTTAAACAAATGAATTGAACAAGCCATGCTGATGCGGTTACCGTATTTCTTCGATTAGAGCCCCACCTCGAATAGAGCCCCCTCTCCCAGCCCTTGCGAAAAATACAGCCCCACCCTTAAATAGAGCCCCACCCCGAAATGAGGAGCATCGCCACTATGTGTTCACTAGAGGTGAGATGTTACTTTTACGGGAAGCTACCTTCCAAACAATGAATACAGCCACTATGCGTTATAGAGCTCGTATACCACATTGAGCCAGTACCATCCTTGGAAGACCTTTTTGTCTTTTTTTTGACGAAAGTGACTGCATTTCGGTCAATTCATTGTTATTGCCAGGTTGTTTTTCCCAACGTTTGCGATCACGGCTGGCATTCGAAAATTAGAGCCCCGGTCTTAAATAGAGCCCCACCTCGAAGAGAGCCCCCTCTCATTGACCTTACGCTCAATAGAGCCCCTGGGGCTCTATTTAAAAAAATACGGTAATACTATGTTTGGCAAGAGTCCAATCTCCCCTGTGATGGTGATAGCCTAAGCCTAAATTGAAACAGGGAGCTCTAGGCCCATGAATGGTGTTCCTAAGCCATATTGAACAGTCTAAGCCTAAGCGTGGGCGGTGTTACTTGGTGTACTTACATTCTTTCTGCACCACGCAGCAGCATAAAAACTCGCTCTAGCATGACGCACTCTAGTTGCGTGTCTCGTCTGTGCGGACAACCACATCACACGTCCGGCAGTCAAGGCTCTTACTTGCATGGTGCGAATTTCAGAAGAATTCACAGCACATTTGTGGTTACAGGTTTTTTTCCCCAAATAAACTGACAAAGTAGTCCAAAAAAAGTGTCGCAATGACTTCGCGGATTTGGCTTCTATGGCGGACATGAAGAGAATCTAACAAACGGCATACGCCGGACAGAATACGCCGGTGCACAAAACGGATCCGCTTATGGCTTAGAAACACACCGTCTAATAAAACTGAATACACTTGCAAGCGGGTCTACGCTTGTTATTTATGAATGTGACAAAAAGATGTACCTCGATTAAGGGTTCAAGTAAAATTGTGAGCAACCATTTCTTGCCTCGTCGGCACATTCGGTTTTACCGGCAAAATCGGAACAATGTTTGGCCTTTTTGAGAGTTAATCCTGAAACTGTGTTATGAACCGGAAATGATAAATTGATTTTTGTGGTTAGCACTATCTGTCCGTTCTCTAAAGGCAGTATACCTAGTCCCGATGAGCTGTTTCAACCATTTATTTTTACGTGGCTTTACTTAGAAATCTCTTCGGCTTTTAAGGTTTCTGAAATTTTTCCGGAATGCTATTATAGACCGCTTGATATTGCTGCCGGAAGTTCACTGCCGTATCACACCTACTGTACCGTACTTAAAAACCATCATCCTTCCTTGTATGGCTTAAGAACACGTTCAACAATACAACGCGAAAAATCAAATTTCAATTTTTAAGCGACAACCACAAGGAACTCCTTGCTTTCCCGCCCTAGAAAGCATATCAAATGGCCGGATATTAGGTAAGGTTTACCATTATCTTATTTCTCGTACGCTATTTGTCATCTTGGTTTTGTGTTTTACAATCATTCCGATGTTAACGTCGATTACGTAACAGTGAGGATTCTGTTAGCTCACAAGGAGGGCTTGGCGGAAGGCTTCGAAGGTCTTGGCAGTGAGATGGCAACCAGCGCCGGGCGAGACCTGGTTTCTGTTCCGGTCGTCGAAAAAGTCCCGCACACTTCGACTTTTTTGGATAAAAACTAGGCAACTAGGCGAATTTTTAGCCAAATTCGTGACATTTTTGCCAAAAGTACGCATGAGCTCGCCTGCGGCGGGCTAATTTGAGCCAGCAAAGACCAGATCGTCCGCAGCGGGCTAATTTCAGGCATCACTTAGCCAAAATTCGGCTCGCTTGATCGTAGTTTTAGCAGACAGTCCGACTAACGAGCGTCCAAAAATAGGTGAGCTGCCCATCGCCCTAGTGTAGACCCCGGTGACGCTAGAGAACACAACCGAAAACGTAGTGAGTGGGTAAAACAGCTCGACAACGAACATTTTTCAATGAAAACCTAGGCGAAAATTTGGCAGTTATATTGGAAAATTGGCTCGGGTGGCGCCTAGCGGCGGGCCTTTTCACCTCATACGTACGCATACGTGTATATCCCCTAGACCGCCCTCTCAAAATGTGTATACGTAGGTATACACCCTTCGCCACTTCCTCCCCCATGTGTAGTGCCCGAAATTTCTAGGTGCTGCCTAAAAATATACTACTTTTCTATTTTAGTCCCGGTCCTGATCCCGGTCGTCAGAAAAAAGTGCGCAGCCCGGGTTTATTTCCGTTTCTCACGTATATTCACTGAAAGCATCGGCAATTACTGCCCCGTGATTCTATGTGTGGGGAGCCCATACGTGGAGGGATCACTGGCCTTACCACGTTGTTTTTAACGCCAACAAGCGAGATTCGGCAGAAAGGCTTTGCTTGAAAATGCCCAGTGTCAAATACTGACTGCGCTTGATCTTAGTTTTCTTCCGCGAATTTTTGTTTGGCCCGACATTGTGAGCGTTTGCAACGTGGATGATGCACAACGTACCGAACCAAGGTTTTAGTTTTTGGCGCCAATCTTCATTCTCTATACAAGATTTTGCCTCTTTTACTACGAAACTTATGGAGCATGCGTGTTTTAGTTGATTCCGCTTACAGCATGAGTGCACTAACCTGGCTGCAGTTGGCACTCGGAATGCGTCTTCTCAAAAGGCCCCGGATGAGGTACTGCGCGCCGAATCGATAACGGGGAGAGAAGATCACCAGCGCAAAACCGTTTGCTAATACATTTTCCAAGAAAGAGAGATACGCACAGTTCCAGGTTTTGCAAAGCTATCTTGTTGGTATGCTTGGCTTCTCCATGCATATGGAAAACGATGCTTGGAAACGAAACGAGCTAATATCTTTTGGGTTTATTGGTTCCATAAGTTGCACACCAGGTATGCAACTTATCTAACATGTCGCTTTTATTTTCTTGCGTTTTCCGAAGAAAGCACGTTCTTTAGCCCACCGCAGGCGATACCAGCGACATTTTGACAAGGACGGTGATGATGTCCACGGAAATTTTACTTAAAATTCCCAGAATACGGCAATTTCAGAAGGAAATTGTCTTTTACCCGGCTCCCCTCTTATGTCATAGTCGACCGTCCGCCAAGAAACGAGTTGTCGCTGACCCTTCGCAGGACTGACCACTCAACCCGAGCTTACCCCTCTCCACGGCTTGTTGACATACCGTAAATCTTCTAATAGAGGCGCACCTTCTAGAGGCGCATCTTCCAATAGAAGCGCAACAAACTTTGGTCTGATTTCATAAATTATCGCTTTTACCATATGATGAATCTAGGAAGGATCATAAAAGGGACGCGCAAACGACATATCCCTTCAGCTTTGACTGCGATACTGCGACGATGTAAAGAAGTATGGCCGAAATTATGCGCGAAATGCATGGCTTCGGTCAAATTTTGATGCGTTTTTGACCAATTCTTGTCTAAACTTTCCTGATTTTTTCAGGTTATCTGTTTGCTATAATATAGGCGCATCTTCTAATAGAAGCGCACTTTCTAACCGAGTGCGAAAATAGAGGCGCTGCGCCTCTATTAGAAGAATTACGGTAATAGCTAAACGGCTACAGTTGTTTCGGTCCCAGTCTTTTCGGTCCCTTGTAGGTCCTGGAATTTTGGGTTCCGTCGTTTCGATCCGGTTCTTTCGGTCCCGTTGTTTGGGTCCCGGTCTTTTCGGTCCGTGCGGTCCGAGACCACACATGCCACTGCGGTCTGTGCGGTCCGGGGCCACACACTGCGGTCCGTGCGGTCCGAGACCACACATGCCACTGCAGTCCGTGTGATCCGAGACCACGCGTGCCACCGCGGTCCGTGCGGTTCGCGACCACGCGTGCCACCGCGGTCCGTGCGGTCCGCGACCACACATGCCACTGCGGT
>JNEY01000614.1:0-22925 GCA_020875895.1 Aphelenchus avenae | reverse complement strand
CATGCCACTGCGGTCCGTGCGGTCCGCGACCACACATGCCACTGAGGTCCGTGCGGTCCGAGACCACACATGCCACTGCAGTCCGTGTGATCCGAGACCACGCGTGCCACCGCGGTCCGTGCGGTCCGCGACCACACATGCCACTGCGGTCCGTGCGGTCCGCGACCACACATGCCACTGCGGTCCGTGGGTCATGAGACCACACATGCCACTGCAGTCCGTGTGATCCGAGACCACGCGTGCCACCGCGGTCCGTGCGGTCCGCGACCACACATGCCACTGCGGTCCGTGCGGTTCGCGACCACACACGCCACTGCGGTCCGTGCGGTCCGAGACCACACATGCCACTGCGGTCCGTGCTGTACGGTCTGTATTTATGACATCTTTGGCTCCCTTAATGCGTGCAACCCGGCTTGGTTTGTACAAGAATGGATTCGATGAAGGGTCTCACTTGCGCTGATAAGACGATAGACGTGCAGGTTATACACTTCCTACATTTTTGGAGGTCTTTGCAAAGATCCTTTTCAGGAATTGTAAGAAATATTAGTCCTTTCGTCCGCTTTCTGTTGCGGCGCCGGTGCAAGGACACTGCGTAGTGCACGTCGGCTGGTTGAAGACGTCGCGCATTTTTTTCCGCTCGAAATGCTTAAGGCGCTTGGTGACTTAACTTCCGAATTTGGTCTAGGATTACAATTTTCTGCAATCACTAACTTCATTAGGGGCAAATGCGTGCGAGTTGCCCCAAAGTCGGCTACGACATTTTTAAGCGTACTAAGACCACCCTCATGCAAAACTAGCTTTTAGAATCCGCTTGTCTTGTGTGTAATCAAGGCGCGCGGAAGGTGAAGTGAAGTGACTAAGGAATGTGATATGTTTTATTCGCATGTTTTCCTGCCTAGTCAAAGAGGCAGGACAGCAGCAACATCACAGATGGAAGCGGCTGGCTTTGTTCTTATTACGTACAATTTAGTATGTTATCTTTTATGGATCATGACAAGGCTTGTTCCGCACGGCACTATAGCGGCTTTATATGTCTTCATAAAGCCCGCGCGCATACGTTCATCTAGGCTAGACGGCGTCTGCACGGCTTAAACGGATGTTTCACCTCCTGTTAAACGGCACCACACATTCGTAAAGTAGTAGGCGAGCCACGAAATCCGCCTACGAACAACGCCAAATTATCCCATTAATAGATTGTCGTAGTCTTTTGCATAAATCAGTGTGAAATTCACAGCTTGCTATGTCACGTAAGCGGAATTCGACATTCATCTTGTTTTAAGCGTTATCCAGGCAGTTCGTCCTGGCAAAGGAGGCATAGAGTTTAGTTTAACCTTGACCATGTTTCGCGAGCAGCGAGCCGCGACGCCTTTATTGACCAGTTCGCATCACAAAATGTCGTGTCAAGTTTTTTCGAAATATGATTATGCTCTGTACCATGCTTTTCGCCAGAGCCGGGTGTTAGCCTTTTGTGCAGGGTATCCGGATTTTGAAAAACAATCAGTCAGCATCTTCAAAAAACCTCTGTTGTAGGCTACGACGAAAGCAAAGCCCCTAATATCGCTCCGGACGATTGTGGGGTAAACGAACAGCTAGCAAGCAGTCACGTGAACAAACTATAGAGCAATACACGGCACCCTCGGTTGTGCTAAGCCATGAACGACCAGTACCGGAAACGGGTAAAATTACCTATCTCGTGCGTAACTGTGATCCTCTAAAATTTATGGCTTAACGTAAAAATTCTGACACATATGACCCTCCATTTTGCCGCAAAACACCGTGCTTGTTTCGTGATGGCCTTTCTCTGTTTTCTTTGCATTTGAACTGCGTTATAATCCGGTACTAAGACCTTCCACAAATAAAGTTGATGCTAGTAAGCTGAAGCTAGTGGGCATAATGTAATAGCTTGCTTGTGGCATACAACGATTGTCTATCGACGTCGAAAATGACGAATCCCTTTTAATGAATTTCCTCGGTTAATTCCGGTGGTTATTCTGACAGGTTTTGGCCAGGCCAGGCCTGGGGCCCAGCCGCCCCCCCCCCGTTATCCGGCCTTCGGCTAGATGACGGGTAAGGGAGCGTCCAGAAATTATGTTAGCATAACATGGGGGGAGGAGGGGGGGTCAGCGATTTGTTAACCCTTGCTAACAGGGGGGAGGGGGGGGGGGTCGAAGGCGGTGTTAACGTTAACAGTAGGCGGCGAAAAAATGCCCGCCGCAGGCGCAGACAAGCGAATTTTTCGCTTGTTATGAGCAATTTTAACCCTAAAATTGCGTTGGTATCGCCTGCGGCGGGCCATTTTTATGACCTTTTCCTGCGTCCAATTTTCGTTCCCCATGCTGGCAAACGCAAACCATAGAAATTCCGGAATTCACACTAGATAAAAACGACCTAAAATTTTTAGTTAGCTAACAAGGGGGAGGGGGGGGGCGAGCGACTGTTAACAACTGTTAACAAGGGGGGAGGGGGGGTCAAAAATCGGCCTAGTTATGCTAACATAATTTCTGGACGTTCCCTAAGGGAGGAGGTCAATTTTCCTACGTTAAAACAGCTAAGTTTTGCCTTGCAATACCATAAATGAGTCAATATTTCAAGTGAAAATTTGCAAAACAACTCTTCAAAACCGCTCTGACAGCGTCTGCGGTGGGCTAGAGTGCTCTGAATACTCTTAGAACTGCGTGTAGTCTCAAGGCAATGACTCAGAATCAGTTCAATCTTCAATTGTTAGTTGTTTAATGTAACAGCAAACACATTTTACAGTGAAATATTACTCGCGAAGAAAGGTACGGTGTGATTACAGGAACATATGTTGCCGTTCCTCCTTCTTTAGCTGTATTTCGAAGCAGGCCGGAGATCCAAAATGCGTGCGGTTTCTGCTAAAAACAAGCAGCTTGGTCTCTCTGTGTGGGGTGCTATGAGCATGCATTGCAAGCGGTAATTACGAGGCTCCTCGAACTGTTCCGGAGTTTCAGAATCGACCTTTTTTTTCGTTAACGGCCTCCCGATCCCTTCATCAGAAACTCCCGTGACTGCTTGCTTAAAGCTTAACGTGCAAAACAAGAGAAAATCGGCTTTGGGCCATCCAGAAAGTCTGTAATCATTACATCGCCCTTTTTTGACCCCCCCCCCTCCCCCCTGTAATCAAAATGTAATCAGGGGCCTGTCCCCCCCCCATAATATTACACCCACAAAATCGGGTTTTAGGCTCTCTAAACCTAGGTACCTTATACGTATTTGTTTAGAAGCATGTTATTCGACGTTCTGAAGCATAAGACATCGTTTAACGTGACATTTTCATGACATTAAAATTTTCTATTTTTTGCCTTGGCCCCCCTTTGGTGCTTACGCTCGATGTCACATTTTAGGCCGCCGCATGCGCCCATTGCAGAAACCGGATTTAGCCCGCCACGCTAACGGTTTTTTGGCCATTTTATGAAACTTGCAATGAAAAACTTTGGTTCAAAATAGTCCCAAAAACGGGCCAAAATCGGTGGAAAAATGGCCCGCCGCAGGCGAAACCGACCAAGTTTTCGGCAAAAAATGGGCATGTTTGGTCAAAATGTGTTCAAATATGTGTCCAAAATTGGCCCGCCGCAGGCGACACCAAAGAAATTTTAGGCGAAATTTTGATAAATATAGTCAAAATTCCCTCTGGGCGGCGCCTAGCGGCGGGCCATTTTACCTAGTGCTGATTACGTAATCAAGGCCTTGACCCCCTGTAAGGATTACATATTTTCTGGATGGCCCCTTTGTGGCATTTGCTTTGAAATGCTCATTTTTCGGTTCTTGTTTTATAATTCCAGGCGCCATCGCAACTTCATCGAAGCCCTTGAGCTTCCTTCCGGACAACCGGCACATTGGTTGCTTCGTGAGTAAAGAACGAGCGCTTTAGCGGGAACCTTTTTTGGGAAGTTCGCATCATTGCTAACGTTTTCGAATACTGCGACAGTTCTTTGCTAGGATTTTGCTTTGTTTTGGCGACTCTGCAAATACACGCACTTGCGCAGGTATTGTTATCTCCGCATCAATGCAAAAAAGTATGCCTGACCCAACTACGCTACCGCCAAGATTAAATCTCTGTAGTCTAAACTGCTCTGCCACCAAATGCACTCGCATTTTTCGCGGACATTAGGGCCGTCGAATACATGAGTCGGTACTAATCGGTAACTTACTTAAACGACATCGAATCGTTTTCCCAAAAGGTATTTCTGAACTCTTCGTCCGTTCATCTAAATTTATTCTTCACATCCGCGCAGAGAACGCCTTCAGTTCAATATTTGTCGGAGTGGAACCGCTAGCGTGCACATTTGTCCAAGGTCGTTTTACTTTTCGAAAGTACCTTATTTAAAAAAAAACAATGCCGCACGTATTTTATAGCGTTTTGAATGTGTGGTGAAATGTGAAAGACATCAGCGAATGTGGTTATTGCTTTTGTAGCTTGTTAGCTTGCCGGTTGAAGAAGGTGGCCGTAGACCTTCCCGCAGGTTTTCCAAACGGAGGATTGTTAGAAACTGCGCCTACACCTATTCTCGTACAGGTATACATCAGCGTATCTGTGCCTAAGCTGGGAAAACATTTGCATAATGTATGGATCGGAGGCAACGCATTGCAAAATTCGTTTTGAAAGTATAATCCACCTTAATCATAGCAGTGTCGAAGCTTCTAGCCTGCAGTTTGTGGAAACTAAACAATGTGACGGCACAGACGAGCAGCGCGCCGGATATCGTATTGGTATTGGTTCTAATATAAGACGATGTCTTATATTTCTCGATGGTCAAGTTTTCGAGGGTTTCCTTAGAAGTCGTAAAGGGTCCCCCCTATGGGTTTAGCAAAATTTTTTGAAATTTTGGTGACAAGAAGTTCTCGTCTAGAATGAATAGTTATGGCCTAAAACGTATTCTAAACATGTCTCTGTGGCAAGTCAACTTTGAAATTTTTGGCACTCGTCTTCTATTAGGGCTCGTCTTCTATTAGGACTCGTCTTCTATTAGAGCTTTTACGGTAGGAGTGGTTTGAAAGCCGAACCAAACTTCAAAAGTCAAACAAGTTGTCTTTATGGGGCAGCGTAGACTGTAGCTCCTTAAAGTGCTCGAAAGACTTCATGGAGCCTTTTAAAGTCGTACCATTGTCAGCTTGTATTGTGCGCGTCTCGTGCACTATGTTTCACTGTCACGGAAGTCGTTTATATAAAAAGTTAAGTTGGCAAAAATAAGTATAAATCGGGCAATGCTGATCTTTGACTGCAAGTTTTCTCAGAGCCATGTGGCCGATGCCAGAACCCGTTTGCTTTTTCACTCGTTACACAACTGTACCACAAGAGGATCAAGTGCCGGCTTTCGTGGAGTATAGTCTAAAGTGATTCCAAGATCAGGCGATACTTAGCCTCCGTTGACGCTTTAAAGGACTACAAGGCCGAGGAAAACCTTACTTGAGCATGGTCCAGCTAAAAGATCAGAACACAAAAATGCTGCATTCTGGCTACAGCTTTGACTAAATATCCGAAGCATCTGTCTATGGGACGACATCGACCGACTTGTGCACAACCAGCTGGTTTGAGCGGGCTAGGGCGATTCCAGTCGTCACATAATAATTTGCTCCTTTCATGACACTCGGCTAATAAACTAGTAAAAAACCAGGCGGAGATTCGCACTCAAGGAGCTAAAAAGTAACAGTGAGCTTCGTTCCATGCCTGCTCGAAAAATGTGGCATGGGCTGTCGGTTCCAGTCATCGTTGTACTTGCTCGTTAACCATTAAATGCAAAGGCAGACGTTCTACAACTACTACGAATGTTTCGTATTGTTTTTTTGACAGCGGCCACATTTTTAGCTTTTTGCTGGATGCACTTTTTATTCTCGAAGACATAGATTGCGCGAGCCAAATGCTTCCGCCGGTAGTATGGAACATCTACCGCGTTTCGGGTAGTTTATACATTTTTCGTATATTTGCGTCTTTTGTCTTTAAGAACATCATAAAATCTCTAAGGAAAATGGTACCACCATTTTGAAACAACGATTGGTGGAGATGCATTTATATGGCGTCCTCTATCCGCAGGCTGGCTTCAGGTTTTTTTACGATGAAGTTTTTGGCAAACTTTCTGAAGGTTGCATGCGATTTTTGGAAGAACGTTTATTTCGGTCTGAAGAGATGTGCCTTATTTCGTTCACACCCTTAGGCTAGCGTGAGATGGCGACTATTTGAGTGCCCCTGCTGCAGTCAGTCGTACTTGCTTGAAAGATCCATGTCCTGCGTCTACCCGGGCATCCCAGTCTAAGAGCACTTTTATGTCGTGGCTATGGAAAGGGTGGCGGTACAGGCTTTACTGGGCTTATGAGCTCTGGTTGCTACTGACAACGAGTACCAGACGACGCAGCAAAAAATTGATAAGCGATTGTGATGACCAAGACGGTTAGCAAACAGCATAAAATTTGCTGAATTTGCTCGAATACGTCTTGAACTGAGCATCTACTAAAAGAACAGAATGCAACTTGTTGCATGCAGACGTCGCGATCCGACTGCGCTCCTTTTTTGCTCGAAGCTCGTACCGATTTCCTGCACGCCTCAGTGTAAATTTAAATAGCAAATATTTCGCAAGGTTTACATCCTGTTTCTTTTTCTTTGCTTAAGCCGCAAGGTGGCTTTTTCAGATGGCTGACACCTGCTACAACAAAACGGTACAAATGATTTCGCGGTTTCGTGCTATCTCTTTCGAGCATTAGTGAGAAGCGTCCGACACAGGTTTTTGAAATATTAGGTGTTTATTGTTGGCACTGTTTGCAAATTTAGAGAGTCCCTCTGCTAGCTTTGGACAGAATCCAGCAGAGGGACTGGCTCTATGATGGGGCTCTGCTGGCTCTGCTGGAGCTTTCTGAGCCGCTATTGCTCGTCCACGACATATTTCGCAAACATCCGAAAGAATTATGAAGAGTCCCGGAAAGAGGTAAGGCTGTGGCTCCAGTCCTGCTGGACCTGCGCGCACCATAATTATATCAGCAAATTTATCAGTTTGCTCTCTCCATTTGTAACCGGAAAATTCTTTCCGGTTACTTTGTATTTGGTGAACATCTTTAATTGTCAAAGTTTTCGGCGCAAGTTTTAACCATAGCATATTCAAACTTCGTTTGCCTTACCATTGGGACTGGGCGCACCTCGCATCGCGTGCTGATTCAAAAATTTTAAAACCGACAAGTTCCGATCCGTGGTCTCCGATCCGACAAATTCACAGATCCCCCCTAGAACATTAGACAAGTTCCGATCCGACAAATCCGATCCGTAGTCTCTGTCAGGTTCCGCACGGCCTTGGCTTCTAGGTGATGTAAATAAAGATAATTCAGGAGGTCTTATTGATCAAGGAATTGCAATGCTGCCAGGTTTTCTCCTGTAGCGATCAGCATTATGCAGTGAGTTATGTCCAAGCGTGGCGAGTGACTAAAATGATGACTGCATTATGCGCAGAATAGAATGTCGCCAAGAAAAAAACGATCCCGTAACAAACTTTTTGGCCTCATAGTTCCCTTGATGTACCCTATTAGCTGTCTGTGCTGGTCACGCTACGCGCTTGGGTGTCTTGGATCCGAAATCGCATTCACGATTTAGCATTATGAACGTCTTCCAATTCTGAAATGAGATTTCATAATTTAGCTCCGACGTTTTGCATTTGGACATCCCAGCACTGCCGCCGCTGGGCGACGCTTGTGCAAACTTCACGCGCTTTTAAATAATGAACAAGTATTCCATTTTAGATTACCGGTTCAGCATTCTGACAATTTTTTTCCAGTTGAATATCGGGTTCAGAATAAAAACGACATAGTTAAAAGTTCCGAAGTCAGTAAAAATGACGAGCCAGTTAGTATACTTCCGTCACGGGTAGATGCCGCCCGCATGACGTCGTAAAGGGTAAAGGAGTCCTGGCTTATGGTTTAAAGCGAGTGACTAAAACACACGTTGAAGAAACTGTCAAAAAGGCTCCTGCTTTTCCGCGTTCTAAAATTAGCAAGTCAGAAACTGCTATGTAGATGCTATACAGCGTACGTACGTCCTGTTTTAGAATACGGCGCCTCTGTTGTTCCAGTCACGACGAAGACCGCGGAGCGCCAACTCCAGCAAGTACAGAGACGGTTCACTCGCATCGCCTTCCGCAGAGCATTTCCCACGTCACCGATGCCCTCCTACGCACAGCGCCTTACGATGATGGACCTACGCAGCCTCGTCGAGCGGAGGTGCATCTCGTCCTTGCTCCTTGCTAAGAAGTACTGCACTGAGAACTCGCCTCTTCAGCGCCACCTTCAGTTCCGAGACAGTAGAACGAGAAACGGCTCGCGCAAAGTCATTGTTCCGCGTCGTAAGATAGCTCTCCGACGTCGCTCACTCTTTCCAAAGGTTGCTTCGTGGATCTCTAAATTACCGATCGATACGGACTTCCTACTTTCGTCTTCTTATGCGTCTTTTTCCCGCTTCATCAAATCGACCGACTTGTCCCCTATAATATACTTGACCGAATTCACTTCTGTATAATTGCCTTGCATTTTCTTGTGCCTTCTGACATGCAGTGCCCTGTTGTGATTACTGGTTCCTTGTCGCCACTGGTTTATCCAGTAAATAAAAGCTAACTAAATCTTGTTGACAATGGGGCTTTATTTTAGCCATCTAAGCATTACGCGGCCACTCATGCCCCTCTCTTCGGAGGATTTTACGTTTTAGTGACGATGTGATGCTTTATCTCTTTCGCCGACGCGGATATAGGCAGAAATTTCTGTCCAGTACGGCTTGTCGCCTTGAGGGCGGGGGGGGGGGGTATGGGTCGCTAGGTGTCCGGACAACTCATCAAGTGACAACTCATCAAGTGACAACTCATCAAGTGACAGCTCATCAAGTGACAACTCATCAATTATGACAACTCGTCAAGTGACAACTCATCAAGTAAGACAACTCATCAAGTAAGACAGCTCATCAAGTCAATTTTATAAGGAGGTACGTCTGGCGTTTCGTCGTGCTATCGGTACGGGGACGGCAGTTTTTCTGCGCCTGCCGACGTCTGGCCTAAATTTTTTTGCATCTGCAGCCGTCTCGGTGTATATATTGCTCGTCGGCCGCTCCCACCCGCCACTTGCACTCTTTTCGCTCCAGCGCGCTGTTTGTCGGTTACACCTGGCTTGGACGCCCGATGCGAAATCCACTCTTTGCGCCGCAGACCTGGAACTGTAAAGCTAGGACTGAGCTCAGTCTGCCGCGCACAAATAATGGCGTTGAAGCAATGCATCATTGCAAGGAGCGTTCAACTGCAGTCAACCAAACTTCTTCAAACCTGCACGGCCTGCTAGAGGAACAGAAGCGGTCTAATGCGGTGTTTGTTAAGCTGCAGGGTGGAGAGGAAGTGCCTTTGTACACGCGCAAGGAGTACAAAATCGCTAACGATCGTCTTCTCAAGGTGATTTCCGAGTACGGCACTTGCTGCGATAGCGCATCATGTTCAGCCATGATACAACGACTACTTTTTACGCACATTCGACACTATGTGTCCGTTCCACTTAGTCAAAAACAAAAAAAAACCAAAAAAAAATGGAGGCGAAGCAGTCAAACGTCCACGTCGTGCCCCCCGGACACAATCTTTGAGTGACTAATTGACTGCGATTACCAGAAAGCGAAAACTATCTACTTGATGAGCTGTCCACTTGATGAGTTGTCTTAGTCGATGAGTTATCACTTGATGAGTTATCCACTTGATGAGTTATCCACTTGATGAGTTGTCGCTTGATGAGTCGTCACTTGATGAGTTGTCACTTGATGAGTTGTCCTAGCACCGGGTCGCTAAGCCAGAGCAGCTGCGTAAGCTCTGGCAACTCTAACCGTTCTTCTGAAATTGTCGGTTTTTGCTTTAATAGAATCGTTACATGAAAGCTAAAAATTCGTCTGCGTAGTCGACCTCTAATTTCCGAAACTGCCTAAAAACAGGACGACAAGAAGATAATCGGTTTCATTGATCGGTGATATATCATGTAGCATTCGCGCCGCAATATTCTTGCGACTGTAGCACACTTTACCGCTTTTTTGCCGAGGAAATTTCACGTAGAGAAACACAGACGTTCGTAGGACGTTCAAATTTTAGTTATCTATCAAATGTGATGGAACAGAAGGAACCGTAGATGTCGAGAGGTTTTTTTGTGGAGTCATTGCGAATACGTGCAGAACCAGCCATGCCGTAGACAAACTGACCATTTGCTAGTTGCTGCCACTAAAATTTCCGCATGTTAGTCGTAAGATGTCTTAAAATCCTGCTGGCGCCGCTTGCTGTGGGCGGAAATCAATTTTTTCTGCCGCTGGCCTCCCTCGGTTCACACGCCTTTTCAGTACGAAAAGGATTTTGCGCCATGTTTGCGCTCGACTGTGCTCTATATGAGTTTTTGCGGGCACTTCTGTACCTGCGCCCATCTTAAGCATTTATGTACTTCAGAAATTGCGGACTAGTAAGAGGCTAGTCAAACTGCTATCCGTTTTCCTCCCTTTTTCCACAAACGACACCTCCTAATCGCAAGCGTCCATCGATTTTAGTGGGACTAAACTCGCTAGCGCTAGACGGCAGTAACTCGTCGGATGAAGACCATGAGCTGCTCGACAAAAAGACCACCAGGTTTTATGAAAAAAGATTAAACTACTCGAGCACTTTGCAGATGCGACCTCTGAAACTCTACGTCTGGATTTGTCGGCAAAATTTTATGCTGTTGAAAGACTTCGCCTTTTGGAACGGCTTTGACGTGTTTTAGTATGCTTTGGCCCGCCGATTCAATCTGCTTTGTTTGTTCCTCGGCTGATTTTTCATCTTCCTCTTTTATCTTTTCCTTAGACACCGGAATGTAGTGTGCTGCAGCTGTAGTGTGACAGTAATCAATGGTTTTTGGGAGCATTTTTCTGATTTGGCAGACCGATTGACCCATTTGGCGAGTGCGATCGGTTTTCGTTATGCCGCCAAGCGATTTGACGGATAAAGTCAACGTGCTTTAATAAATACACCTTGGACATGACTGAGCGAGCAATGTTTGCTTCGAAACATGCGTTTCCTTATTACAAGCCAATCCACGTAGAGCGAAATTGCTCTCTTAATTTCTCTTTAACCTAACTTTACTAACCTAGCCGTTCTTTTTGAAGAGCTGAACAAGAAAGGCACTGGCCGCGGACACCTGCACTGCTCCGGACTTTTAGTGCATTTGGCCCGAACTTTGGATATCCCTTTTGAAATTGGATTACGGCACACAATGCGCCAGCTCTTGCTTCCCGCGCTGCCTATTTACCGTTAATCCTGTGTTCATCCCCCCTTACAATAAATCACACACTCTAATTAAGGACCCTGGGGACGCTCAAAACAAATAAAGGCACCCTTCTAACAGCTGGACATTTCGGAACATGTAAATCATTCTGAGATAGACTTCAGTGAAACGATTTTTTTATATTTTTGCATCATCTTTTGGTTAACGGAAGGGCGGGCCCGTAGGTGTTCAGAGGGAAGAAACCTCCTTGACATGATACTGTGTGCGAACACCGACATTATTCGTTTTAAGACACGTATATCACGCTGGGATAGTGCCCTGAGCTGAAGAAATTTTTGCCATTTATGGTAGAAAATCTCAAAAACTTAGTCCGATTTCCACATAAATTGGTCATTTTTGGAGGTCGACGCCTACGGCGGGTCCCATAAAATAAAGGACCCTCTTCTACTGAAAGCCTCCCCACTAATAATTGACCCCCTTCCGAGGCTTACGTAAAATACGGCATCGGTGCTTATATTAGAGGGCTTACGGTAAGCTTTTACATGCAAGATTATGGCCTTTCGACAGGTTTTTTTACGATGAAAGTTAGAGATTTGAACAGCTCGATAATCTTGTTTATATACTAGTAAACGTCCCCGGTGACATTGCTGCGCCGGTCCCTGTCCCGGTGGCTTTGGTGCCAGTTCCTTTCCGCATGATGCAAGCGGTTGCGTTACCTTCAGCAGGCGACACACGACCGGCTGCTGCCGAATTAGTTCAACGAGTGTCTGCACGCGCTTTGCGCGTGCGAGACACTCTACAACAGGTCATTGCAGTCAATGCTGAAAACCGGGTCAAATGAGACTGCACTGACAGCTCAGGCCGGAATACGCTTGGAACATTTTGGCACATCGTACCGGAACGATGTTCCAGTGTTCTCGGATCGTTCCAATTCTGTTATTTCCGTACGCAGCATGCTCGCAAACCACAGGGGGCACAAAATCTCGGTACAACTACTGCATGAAAGCCGAAAACTGCAAAGCGTGACACACAGACACACACACACACACACTCACTCCTCTCGATTATTATATAGGATGAACGCGTCTTTGGTAGGATACGTATTTACGAGCTAACAGGTCGTTCATTAAAGTAAAGACGCATTAATGCGTTCGCCACTGGCGCTTGAATATCGGCGAAGGACCGCTACGCTGTCGCTTTTAGTCGGAGGTCTCGAAAAAATCCCAGCTGATCTTGGCTACAAGCCTCGTCAAGATTATTAACCCTGACGTTGCGGACAGGGCGGCAAGATTTCTGATCTGATTTATGCTGTTCTTAGAGCCATGATAATGGATGCTTCTGGCGACTTTATGGCGTGGGAGATAATTACTAAGGGGTGTTATTACAGTGGGGTATGGCAGACCAATTTTTCCGTAGATATGGTCTGCAAAGCCTCATGAAACACTCTCGGGGAGAGGACGGTCAGGACATTTTATATGCGTTAGCTCTTAGTTATATTTATAATTACCTTTTGTTTTTTTTCCTTCAGGGTAATCCAGTAGTCACGTTGCAGCTTTCACGGATTTGTCATCCCTCTAGACCCGCTCGTCGGTCACCGCCGGCTCAACTAGCCATCTAACAAATGACTCCTGCGAAGTTAGAACGTCTAGAACGCAGCAGGTTTTTGTTTTAGAACGAAAAAATAGAGCCTAATAATTGGTCTATTCTAATTTAGCAATCAGGATATGAGCAAGCAGGGAGTCTGATATGACTGCTGATTTAATGAAAAGGGAAAAAGTGTCGAGTGAATGAGGCTGCACGTAACAAAACTAACAGGGGTGTCCACATTGCCGTCGAATCAGCCGCGAGTCATGGCGCGTTTGGTCTAAATGCCCAGCTGATGTGTGACACTGATGACATAAATTTATCGCGTGCAACTACTGTTGGAAAGCTTTGTGCAACCCTGTACATCGTGCCGGGCTTCTTGTGGCCAACAAGACGACAGTTTGGGCCCGGCTTGGGCCGGCCCAGACGCATTGGTAGGTCTGTGGGCCCGGTTCGCTGGGACTTGGCCGGCCCAAAAATCCCAACCTCAGTGGTGCTAACAGGGTTGTCCCATTTCCACTTTTTTCGGCATTTCGGCAACCTCTGCTCTTACGTAATTTCATACCTCGGCTGGCCGAGCCGAAGTTATTTACAATCTGGACGTCGCGTCGTCTAACAAACTAGAAATAAACTAGACTTACTTTTCAACGGTAGTAACATGGCTAAACAACCAGGCTTTTTTGCTCTGTAAGCCCTTGCTCCCGAATAAAAACTTTAATTTGAAGCCTTGCGCCAGCTCTTGGAGCAAGTCTGATCTGCTTTTATTTTTTAAGAAAATAAAGCCAATTTTCGTTTAGCCTTACTTTTGTCGTTTTGTCGGAAAAAAGTTAGATGAGCGAAATTAAACCGCCGCGTATTTTTATGATATTTTATGATATATGGTTTACGTCGCAATAGGCGGCCCACAACATATTTGCAAACATTCCTGATATACATACTTAAAGTAGCCTTGTGATGGGCCTAAAGGCGGGTCTGGATAGGCACCCGAAATTAAAATTGCTTCAAATACGCACTCAAAGTAGATGCGAGAAATGACCCGGAAGACGAGACTTTGCATAGTGTGTTGTGATTTGATGCGCGCGCGTCACTACCGTTATGAACCTCACGGAAAACAAGGTGCACGGTAGCAATTCGGATCTTAAGTTTGTCGAGGGATCGCTTTTGGGAGATCCTAATATGCGAGTGTAGTGTGAGGCTGGCTGCCTTTTTACCCCTCTATTTTGTGCTTTGTTTTAAAAGCGAGGCTTTGCGAGAATCAAAATCTAGAGTGCACAGAACCCTAAAGACGCTAGGAATCTGCCCGCCAAACGCCCTTTGTCCTTCCTTACGTAAATTCGTGCCCATCCGAACTTCATTTTTAAAGTCAGGTTCCGGGAGCTTTATGCATGGAGGAGCAAAAAATAACATAATTGTTAGGCACTGAAAAAGGAAACCGTATGTTCACTGATAGGGTCATCTGCGTTCCATAGAGTTGGGCAAATGTAAACATGGTTAGCGATTGTGCTTGGCATGACCACTCCCGACCCGACAACCCGACTGTCACAAGGTAAGTCTGTTAAATCCGAATACCGGTAATATTTTAGAAAAAAGACAAATGTTCGAAAAATGTTTTTAAAAATTCAAAAAATTGAATTTTTTGGCAGAAATTTTGCCAAGATGCGGGTGAACAGTCATGTTAGGGTTGTGTGCCAGCTCGCGATCCCAACCGATCCGACACTCCGACCCGACGCAACAACCCCTATACGATACTTTCAATACCGACAGCTGCATTCTGAGGTGTTCTCTCAGAAAAGAACAAAAATTCCTTGCTGGACTAATAAAAAATATTACCTACCGTCAAGAAGATGGTTGATCCTCTAACCTCGTCCAGTAAGGTGTGACTTGTAGGAAAACGAGTGAAGTAGTAACGGGAAGTAAACTGAGTACTCTATCCCAGTTATCTAACGCAGGCCGACAATCTGCGTGCCCTTGCTTCGTTTAAAGGACGCGTTTAATTCTTTAAGATCTAACGCGCAGCAACCCGAGAACGGCCGCCACTGCTTTGTCTAATAAGGTCCGATGCTGTGCGAATTAAAGCTCTCGGTTTAGTTGCGGACGCGACCGTCCATGAGCAGACCGAAAGGAAAAGAACAGGAACGAAAAGGACTGGTTGGGGGGACGGTGCGGCGGAATTACACTAAAGGCGACGGTGTGGACGTGGCTGGGAACGAGAGCGCTAGCCATCGCCTTATGACATGCCCCGCTCCACTAAGGCCAGCTTTCCAGGCTGGCAGCGTAGAACAATACAGGGCTTAATAACGGAGCATGGGTGGAGACGTGGAGACGAGTTTGGAGAGGATGTGGGTACTAAGAAACAAGTAAAAACCGAACAAGTGGGTCTGAGTTGGGAGGCATAAGAGGAAATGGAGGCGACAAAGGGGAAATGTGGACTACTGGCGTTTCTGGTCGTTGTGGACGAACGGTGATGATGATGGTCCGGAGAGCTGGAGCACGGAGAAGGGATCATTGAGCAGGTGCGAGTCGATGTCGTAGCTTGAGTGCGGGCTGGAACGGGAAGAAGCGTTGTGGCTTGAACGCGTCGAGACGCCTAAACGCGTGTGGTCAGACAGCGATGACGGTGGAGGTTTTCCTTGCAGCTTTTTGTCTATCTGGCCACATTTTCCGTCATTTTTTCGTGCTTGGCGCATTTCATTTTTTCTCTGCGCACAGTCACTTCCCTCCCTCGCTCGCACTGAAATATGAGCCTCCGGTTCAGCAAACGTCACATGCCGCTCGCGTTTTTCCTTGCGCCTAGCGCTTTTGTTGGGGACGCGCATTTGGTCTGGCGGCTCAGTGCACGGTTTCTCTCTGGCGGCCGAACTCTCAACAACGCAAACTTTATCGGGCGGTTTGGGAAAGTCCACCGAAAGCCGGTTCACGGGCTCAAACACGCTAACTCCCGACTTGGTGTTAACTAGCCCAATTTCTAAGGCAGCAAACGCATTCGTGCCGATGATCACCGGGTATGACAGGGTGTCGCTGGTCAGCTGAACACGCACCGGTTTAGCCTTGTCTCCGATCGACACTTGCAATATGGTCGAGCCAACGCAATTAAGGGGGTCACCGTTTGCGACTGAAATTTCCGTGGACGGTGGGTCAATCGGCCAGGTAGAAGGGTCAACGCCTTTCGCTTCAAACAAGCCTTTCAAATAACCTGCTTCGGCTATGCTTACAGGGACGCCACTGTCCAAAAGCGATACTGCGGGCATGTTTTCGACTAGAATGTCCCTTTTTGGGACTGGGCCAATAGCGCAAGGTCCGGCTTTCGGATTGTCCAAGGTACTCACGGAAAGCACAGCGCTAAAGGAGTTGTGCATCTGGCCAGCGAAGGGTGCGGCTAGGTTGTACGTATTACCATGTGTAGCTAAGAGACCTAATGCGCAGGTACCTCGGGCGCTTGAAACGCGTTGCGTTATTAGGAGCGGCTGCAACATTGTTCGGCTTTACCGCGGGAGCACTCCGAAATTGGCTTTGTGCCGGTTTTACCCAGCTATTCTGCGCATTGGTGCTATTGCCGGGGCCATTCGCGGAATTTTGGTTATTGCCAATTTTAGGTCCGGGGCTGCTAGGAGCAGGGTTTCTCGGTCGGAACGTGGTCGGTGCCGGGTCCTGATCCTGGGCGCATCCTTGCCATGCTTGAGGCGGCTCCCATTTAGTATTATGGCACGGGCCATTTTGCTGTCGGATACCCCTGTTTGTAGTGAGCGCTGCGCGGTGGACGGTTTTGCTATGCTTAGCTGCATGTAAGTCAAAGTTACGCCTTAGGTTTGCAGCGTTATCTACAAGGTATCGGAATTCGGTGTGATCCCTCTGACTTATTAGTGCAGGCAACAGCTGTTCCTCGTCAAGCCCGTTAATGAAACACTGCTTTGCAAAATTGCGTCGACCTGCGACAGCGGGCAGTTCGGTTCCAGTGCGTCACGCACAAGCATTTGCACACGCGCACCAAACTGCTCTACACTCTCATTCGGTAGCCGCGGGCATCCACTTAGCAAACTGGTGAGGTTAGCGGAGCGACGAGGCTCGTCATCAGCCAAGCGGTGGAGTAATTCGCACTTAATTTTGCCATACTCATCTAGCAAGTCACGAGGCATAAGCTGAACGGCGGTTGCGGCACGACCTTTCACACGCACTTGCAAAGCCTGACGACTCGCCTCATCGCTCCATCCACGCGTGATCAGCTCAAATTCACTGAACCAGCGGCGTACCTGCTCAGGACCCTCATCTCCATTCAAGTACTTAATGTTGTGCTAGCTATTGCCTATGCGGTTCCCGCCTAACGCCTCAGCTAACATCTTAATGTGGTTTGCGTTTGCCTCACCTGAAAGCGTGGCGCCCGTCATCGGGACTTTCTTGGTAGCTGGCTTCGTCTTGAGGGTTACGTCCGCTAGCTGTGAAGTGGCGTCGTTGACGGCTTCGGCGGCGAGACCCTTTTTGGCTAGGGTTTCCTGGTCGTCCTCGTAGTTGAGATGCTCGTCGTCGCTCTGCGTCATTTGCTTCCTGGAATTAGCAACGTCATTACGAGGTACTTCCGGCAAAGCAGATATCATGTCCGAATAAGCACGCTACACGGACTGATTTAGAGCCATGCGACCAAGTGCGGCTTCTAGCTGCATCACTCGAGCCTTAAGTTCCGAGTTTTCATCGGTTTGGTCTGCCTGGCGCGAGTTTACGACAGGGCTGGGGCATTTTAGGTAAGCGGGGGCCTGCGAAAACTTAGGCTGAACCGGTGGCACATATGTGTTAAACATGGCATCTCCGGGTGTTTCCACTAAGGGCGATTGGGACCGTTCTTGGCGATAAGATGGCTGACTGTTCTCGAAAAACTCAGTGCGAGACGAACCGTTCGAGGCTGACACTCGACGCAATTTCTGCTTGAGTTTGGAAAGAGAGGGCGGATGCACGGTGCGGTGAACATTGCCCGCAACTTGTCCGAATGTGGGTTCATTTGTCTGGACGGAACGTATTTTTGCTTTTTCAAAAACACTCCGCCTGGATTTGCTGGGGCTCTCCCGCACGCCTTTCGATGAAGCAGTGCTTTGCGACTCAAACTCCTCCTCCACCAGTTGGCAGTCGGCGCACCGTCGCCACTCTAAGTATTCCACAGAGAAAAGGCCTGAGCACTCTGTATGCAAAAGAGGTTTGCAATCATGGCAACGCCCGAGTTTCGTAAAGCCTTTTTCCCGACGTTCGGGTGAACCACAAGCATCACACGCAAACTCAACTTGCTTCGGTTTGAGGATCGGCGGCGAACGAGCGTTAAAAGAAACGCCGACTCTCTGCGAGTTTCCTTTGTTCGCTTGCGAACGTGAGAACTGGCGATCAGGCCGACCGATAAGTGCAGCATCCTCTTTTTGCGCCGCAAAGAACAGCTTGTTTTCGCAATTGTTGCACACAAAGTCACTTTCGCCAGCAAGATTCATTTGCACGCTCGAAATGACGCAGTGGCGCTTGCATTCCAAGCAATAAAGCATGTGATCATTAGTGGCAGACTGAGCTTTTTGAGGACTGTCTGGAAACAATTCGGCGAGAGCGTCATCCATGCGCTTATTTTTCTCATTGTCTTTGCGAGTTTTTGGAGGCGTCGACGCATTTTCGGAGCGCACGGTAAACTCGAATGTGTCACCCTGATCGTCTGAATCATTGGCTGTGGCCTGACAATTAGGGCACAAACGACTCATGCTGTCCGGAATCACAAAGAGATCCGGATAAGCGCAGTACTCGTGGCAAAGTAAGCCGCAGATGCACTTAAAGGTTCCATTCGCGTTAAACACACGACGTTTACAGACACCGCATGGGTTCATGGCTTGTTCTCGGATAGCTGATGCTCCCTGTATCTTGGACAAAGGATATGCATTGTGCAACTGATCGTGCACTGTGGAAGCTAACACATTTTCTTCGCAGGCAAGGTGGCTTCGATTCCGGCTAGCCGCCGGATCGTGTGTAGGTTCCTCATTTTTGTCACTAATTCCAGAGACTACCTGAATTTTCCCGTTCTCGGGCTGCTCAGGCATTTCATTTTCCATCTCATCACTGTTGCCACTATTTTCTTCGGTAACGTAGCGTCGCGGGTAGCGCGAGTTTCGCTTCACGTGGCGCATCGACTGCTCATGTGCCGCTTGTTCACGCGCTATCTTGCAAAACGGACACTCATAGGTGTTCCCTAGCGCTTGCCATTCACTGTCTGATAGGCACCCTCTGTGCGCCCAACCAAAACATGAGTCGCATTGGACGGCGGTGGCATAAAAACCTTTTTTGCGCCTTTTGCCTTGCTGGCAGCACAAAAATGATGAGTATCGACCTTCATTGCTGCGTTTCAAAGCTAGCGACTCATCATGGTCCTTAGTACGTGCTAGTTTCAGCCAGCGTGCTTGCAGAATGTTGAACTCCTCATCTCCTTCGGAGTATTCATTCTCCTCATTTTGGTCTGAGACCTCACTTTGTGAACTCATTTTCGCTTAACTCACTCAGGAGAAGCTAATTGCCCTTCAAGACCGGTGGATCGGTAACAGGACTTAAGTGTTGGCCTGTTGACACAAGGCTGCTACCATCTAATAAGGTCCGATGCTGTGCGAATTAAAGCTCTCGGTTTATTGCGGACGCGACCGTCCGTGAGCAGACCGAAAGGAAAAGAACAGGAACGAAAAGGACTGGTTGGGGGACGGTGCGGCGGAATTACACTAAAGGCGACGGTGTGGACGTGGCTGGGAACGAGAGCGCTAGCCATCGCCTTATGACATATGGTTTCACCACGACGCAGGGCATACTTCGAGAACCGCTGAACGGTAGAAAGTCGCGTTAAGTGTCATAGCAGCCCACATTGGCTTTCTCTTCGCACGATTTCTTCGTCATGGCAGCACTACTCTTCGGCGGGTACGGACATGCTTCGAAGGTACAGTGGACAAGCTATGTTAACATTTACTCAAAATCATTGCGCCATTTCTTATGGCTGTTCTCCAAGATGACTGTCGATTGGAGTTTCATCTTCGGGCCGCTGACGCTACGCTTGGTAGCCAGCAGTCCCAAGTTGTCGACATGGCGTGTTTTCTTCTGCCGCAAGGAC
Organism: Aphelenchus avenae; assembly: GCA_020875895.1. Lineage (NCBI taxonomy): Eukaryota > Metazoa > Nematoda > Chromadorea > Rhabditida > Aphelenchidae > Aphelenchus > Aphelenchus avenae. Next base: position 2,983 of record JNEY01000614.1, on the reverse strand, counting down.
TGGCCGTCGACAAATGTTAATTTCGAAATCTCGGATCGTTACGATTACGACGAGTACTGCTCGGCATGCAGAGTTGCTTTCTCGGGGTCGGCAGAGGATATTTCGACTCTGCGTGCGTCCCAAACTACATTCGTTACATTCTTGATTTTTAACAAACCGGACTGTCAACGACGAAAAACTGGCAGTATCGATGCGCTTACTGCCGGCGCATAGCAGCATACATTCGGAGTTCCCATTATTGTGGACCTAGTTAAGAAATATTGTCGCCTGACATAGGTTAAACAATCAGTATAATTGCACTTTTAACAGACACGTACAGACGGCAAAGTGTGAGGAACGGCAAAGAAGGACGAGGACCAAAGTCAACGACATCGTTAGTGATGGATGAACCTGGGTTCATGTGTTTACATTGTGCACTCCACAAATTTGCTAACATCAGCTCTCCTTCAAAGTTTTCGAAGTGCCCACAATATCCTCTCGGAAGATGTGGCCTATCTGCAAAAAATGTTTCGTCTACCATACGTGGGGCCTGTCTGTATAAAATGTCTCCTCTACCCTACGCGGTGTTTGTGGTCCAGTGACGCGAGATTCTACTACCCAAATCTCTTACTTTGACATGGTGTGCCGCCGTGCCGTGGTGTATTCGCCAAGCCTGTAACTCCATTACTTACGGAAAGGCCGCGATGAAGCTACTCGTTTGTTTAAGGTTCGTTCGAAGGGCATCTGATAATGGTCATTTCGTTAAGATGGGCTCCTCTCTACTCACCCCTAATCCCAGGTCATCCGTTTTACACTGACCCACAAGCGCTTTGACTTATCAAGGTCCGGCACCAGGTCAACGCGTTCCCATGCACATTAACCTTGTACAGCGCAATAGCATGGAACACGCACAGCTATCAGCTCTATCATTGGCCCAAAAGTATGTCTGATTTATCACCGGCTGCGACCGGGTCAAATCGAATGGCAGGTGGGGCTAAGAAGCGACGGAGCCGGACTGCTGTGCTAATCTTATGGACCGAGGTCGGAACAAGCGTCGCTTGCCAAAGGCCGTGTTCTGGGCGCGCAGATCGACAGCGGTAATAAGATGTTCGTCGTTCTTATTTTTTCGCGAACGAAATGGTTCGCATCACCAGTCCGTGTCATACGCGTTCGACAAACGGTATAGTCAAAACATTCGAAGACGAAAACAGCAGACGAAATACACTGAGGGATTGTTTATATAGTTTGACCATATGGCAGTGTATTACCATAATGTTGCAAATATGTGGGTACGTGTGCATAATGTGTTGCTGCGCAGTGGCGATGGGGTTGAGCATCTGATTAAAAACCGAAGTTTTCAAACAGTCAGTTATCTGTAGACCATGAACATGAGTCGCACTGTTCAGTGTTTCTAAATCATGAGGCATTAGCTAGCGCGGCCTGTCCATGAGTGGTTAAGTTAAAGCGGAGTCTCAAGATGAGCTTAAACGTGTCATCACAGGGGAGATGAATGATTAGCAAAGTCAAGGATTTTCTAGTTTCAGCGCTCGTATCGAGCACCCATCGTGCCAACTGCCACTGTTACCTTTGTCAGTTAAATTCCTTGTATCGTAGCGGTTTGAAACATTCTGTAATAGAAACCCACAGCGAATGCGCATCAGATCTCTAGTAGAGCCGCACCGCCGAAATGGCTGCCTCGGTCGCTCCTCCTACTTGGCGTAGATCCGCTTCTTTGGGTTCATGAAGGTTTGACAGTCCCCTAAGCAGTGCGCATCAGTGTTCGCGGGTAAGCAGGTGGCTTTCTGTTCTCACAGTGCCATGTTTCTTGAGCATTCCCGTACTTATCTCACGTAGAAGCTTGCCTAAGGCAGGTCTGATCGGGAATCGGAATCGCAATTTATTTGTACCGAAAATCCTTTACAAAGACTGTCTTAGCCGATCCTCTTAATGCCCTTGGTTTTTATGGTTGCAATGTACGCTTAGTCATCAGTCATCTTGATCACAAATGCCATATAGAGCCTCTCCTTTGGGTATGTCGCGCAGCGAACCCGTACTGTTTGAAGTAGCTGCAAGTGCGCATGTGAGACGTTTTGAATGGTAAAACTAGCTGGTACACATTAGCAATGGAGTCGACATAGGGTGTCGGCCATTTGTCGGAAAATCGAATCTGTTTCGCATATTGGGCCGATTCGGAAAGGAATCCGCACCTGAAATGGCACCAGCCCTTTAGGTGCTAATTGCTCCATGCACACTTGTTGCGCGAATGATTTATGCTTACTGATGGTCCCAAACGCCTATTATTTAGCTGCCATTTTAACGTTCTACTGTTCAGCGTACGCAACAATGGCGATGCGCGATGGTGTGTGTCTTAACGACTAGTGGGGCGGCGACTTTGGGCCACCAATGCCCGAACACATGCGAGCCCAAGTTAATTGTCGCGGACGGCAAAGTCTTCGCGGAGACCACTGCACTTAGTTAGTTGCAGTCGGGATATTTTGCCCGCAACTAATTTTGTGTAGTTCTATGTGAAGTGAAATCCTTAATGGCGTCGAGTACAAAACCGCAGCGCTGGAGAATGACGATTGGGAAGTGCCCCCGACGTGGTAACTCGCGACGGCAAGGCTCGAATGGTTCTCGACAAAGGTATATTACCTTCCTGCGTGGATTCCACGCCCAGACGTCCGGCAAAACGTTCCCTTCCGAGGATCTTTGTTGTTAGACATTAGTCAGACACAGGGGCGAGCATTTAAAAAGGAGTGGAAAGAGGAAACATGTCGGGTTATGGTTAGTTTGCTGATTTACGTTCCCCTTCTAAAATTTTGGATTCAGTTCCCCCTCCCTACAGCTACAGCTATGATTTCATTCACCATCGCGCCGTTATGCCGTTTCAGTGGTCATCGACCCACACGCGACCACATTCGAGGGCTTCGGCTTCCTGTACTATTCCTGCAACGCTACGGTCCCCATCAAACTTCTGCCGAGCGTGTTCACCGTAAAATGGGCG
>JNEY01000613.1:112365-125315 GCA_020875895.1 Aphelenchus avenae | reverse complement strand
TTTTAGGGTTCGTAATCGCCTTCCTCTCCGCCGCGCCGAAATTCGTTCATGATTGACACCAACCGAGGCGATAGACGAAGCGAACGTGCTGCTGCGGTACTTTCTAGCGGAGCAAGACGCATAAATATCAACCGTCGTCTCACAATGCTGAGGGAGTTTAGGCATCAAACGAATAAACCCGGAACGAGAACTGGTGTCGTTACGTTCGGCGCAATGGACAAGCAGAACTGCGCCAAAAACTGGAATTTCGTCAACGTGAACGACGACGACTCTGGCTTCTGGAAAATTTTCGTCGATGGGTAAGTGATGCCAGTAGAAGAGGTCTCATTAAAGTTGATGTCGACGAATCCCATACGTATATGCCTTTGCTTGTCTCGAGCGGGAAGGGCTTCATTTTGTTTGTTTGCGCAAACAAAATGAATGGGACATGGGTTTGTGAAATACTAGGGCAGAATAAGGACAACGGCAGAGAAGGAGTAGGATGTTTTAAATTAACGGGGCCCGCGGGTCGACAGTAGTACGTGCCTCGGCTAACAAAGAAGCTTAAAATTCTATGGCAGTCAAGAATATGGCAAAGAAGGCTTGCTACTTTTTCCTATTTTAACACTTTATTCTGCTCTTAAATGGTAAAATGGCTCTGCCACTAATCCCCTATTCAGGTTTGAGTTCGGCTCCTACAAGAAGACCAGGAAAATGGGAGCACTCTTGGACACCGGCAACCCGGGAATGGAACTGCCCGACGGCCTTGTCAGGAAGATTTCGCGAGCAGCCAACGCAGAGTACGACTGGGATACGCAGCTTTACTTAGTCGACTGCAACGCGACTTTCCCCGACGTGGTCCTTAACATTGGTGGCGTCCGGTATCCCATGCCGGCAAGCGAGTTGATCCTTGACGTAAGGGGCATCGCGTTTACAGCGGCGATATAGATCAGTTTCAGATCGGATATAAGAAGGGCAAATGCGTTCTGAATCTGCAAGACGGCAGCGGCGACGACGATGGACCGTTCACTTTGGGTGATCCATTCTACCGCACGTTCTGTACCGCTTTCGACATGGGACAGAAACGCCTCGGATTCTCGAAGTCGCTAATTTAGCCTTTTCTGTTCTTCGCCTGCACGAATAAAGCTCCCTATGAGAATGCAAAAAGATACCGTCAACAGTACGATGTGAGAATCACAACCTATAGCGTAAAAGTAACAGTAAAGTCGTTCCACTTCCGGGGAAAGGTTTTCTAAACGTTTTCCAAAAGGAACATATGTGTGATCCAAGCCGGTGTACTTCCTTTCACAGCGGGAAATGCCTGAAGTAAAGCCCGCAAAAAGCAACGGTGAAAAAGGCGACGCAGGGGACACCAGAACTATCTTGGGCGGTATCTGGCACAAATACATTCGATACCTAAACTTTGCAATGGGCTAGAGACGCGAGTCCACAGTGTTTTTTTTTCCGTCGTCGGCCAAAGACAGACGCCGACCGAGACATTTTTGGGCTTAGTTAGCAATTCCCGAGACCGCAGCGGGCGGGGGAGTGGAGAGAGGCGGCGCTATTTTTCCAACAAACACGGTTATGTACAGTGTTTACGATGGGCCGGAATTTTTCGCTCTGAACTGTACTGAAGTGGAGCTCGAGTTCAGTTCAGTTCGCTAAAGTTCAGTGAACCTGGCAGTTCATCGCAGAAACTAAAACCCACCGATAGGTAAAAGGAACCTTTTAGCGAAGATTTAGAACATTTTTTAGGAAGTATGTGCAAGGTGCTTGCTGATTCCTCCATGCGGACCCAAAATTAGCTTGTACAGGTGAATAAATGATCTGGGGTACATGCTACCACACCAAGGGTCCCCCTTACCATCCGCGCCTCCTCTAACTCATGGCTCTACTTCATTGAACTTGCAAGTTCAGCGAACCGGAATTTTTCTCGCTGAACTGAACCGAAGCGCATAAGAGCTGAAGCTCAAAGTGCCTTAACTGGTATTGGCAAGTCGTAAACACTGTTTCCCATTAAGTGGGCTTTTGCGCTAGTGAAGTGAATTGAAGTGAAGTGAGGGTTAACTTCACTTTCTTTTACTGAAGGTGGCACTTCACTTGCCCAAAACGAGTAGACCTTAGCTTTAGCCTCCTAACCGTACCTAACAACGAACAATACGTACAAAGTGAACATCGGGACACAAATTGGGCGCATGCTGCAAACTGAGTAGCTCAAGTAACCCTGGGCAAGCGGGCCTAGGTCTGTCCCGGAACCGTGATGGCCCGGCGGGCCGGGTCGCGGACGGGCACAAAATATTGCTCGGTGCCGAGCCATCAGAGCTCGGGCCGGCCCGGAAACCCGGCTAACCATGAAACTAACCCGCTTAGTCTAACCCATATAAGCTAGCAGCCGCTGGGGACGGTTACAATTGGGGGCCAGCTACAAGTGACAAAAATTCAATGAATTGCAAACAATTTAAGAGTACATGTACATCAACATGCCGCGGTGCCCGATTGTTATTATCCCATGGTGGTCCAATTGCTGAAGGACGAAGGCCCGCCGCAGGAAACACCAGCGAAATTTTGGACGAAAGGTTGATGAAAACGTTGAAAATTTGCGGTGGCGGCGCCTAGCGGCGGGCAGCTTCACTTCTTTTCGGTGAAGTGCTAACTTCTATGCAGCAGTCCGTTTCCCGAGTGAAGTGAAGTGAAGCAAGAGTCAACTTCACTTCACTTCAGTTCACTTGACTTCACCAAACTTCACTGAAGTTATCACTTCAGCCAAGCAGTGGTCGTAAAGTAAATAAAATGAGGGCTAGTATGATAAGGGAGATTTGCTAAAAGCTAAAAGTGATAAGGGGAGATTTTGAAGTTTTTATAGGGTGCGTGCAAATCATGGGGGTCCTTAAATATGGACTAGGCCCCCCATAACAGTCTTAAAATCTTGGTCGTTCATATCATACTGTAACCGGAATGAGTACGATTACACTGCCGCGGATCTCTAACGCCATAATCGTCGACAACCTTGGTAAATTGTGCTATTGGATGCGTACCGTTGGGGACGATTTTGTTCACGCTAACTATATTGAAAAAAGCGATGAAAAGGAAAATCTTGCACACGCAAGAAACAAGCGTCGTCGTGCTTAGCAGAAGCAGAAGCCGACGGGACATAATGTCTCGGGGAATGCTAACGAAAAAAAGTGATTTAACGCCAGTTCTAAAACAGGATTTTAAGTGCAACGAGTCGATGCCAAGCGTTGTGTACTGGACCTTCTTACTTTTCACGCATAAGTGCTTTGCAGGAAAACAGCTGTTGGCTCTTTGCATTTCCCGCAGATCTTTTTGTACACGAATTTACCCCTTGTCTGTTTCCGTTTAACAAGGGAGTAAAACTTACGTAGTCGTTTCTTGGCGGTGGCAATAGTCTGAGGAGGCCGTGTTCTTATGCAAGTGCCCTAAGATGCATCGGAGTCGTCACCTGCTGCGAGTAAAGAGAACACATAGTAAATAAAAAAAGGACAAAGCGAAACTTGGTCCTAGTATGAGTATGTTCACGTTCGCGCATGTCGAGATAAACCCCACATTTTACTGAGTACACCCTAGCTGTGTGCTCCGCTCGTGCTGGCTGATCGACTCTGCTTTTTCTGATACTGTCGGACGGCACTGAGTACTCACAGGTTGCAATCGGCACGCAATGCCTATTAGCTTCGTCGACTGGGGTTCTCAGTGTTGATTCATTAGTGTACGTGAGTCAACAAGGAAAGAAGAGTTAATGACGTCCACGGAGCCGTTGATAAGGTGCAATACGCACCGTTTGCTATTTAACCGGCCGTCTCGTGGCTAATAAACACGACCATGTTCAGTGTTCGTTTTCTCTTGTTCTTGGCGCTGCTGCCGCTTGCCGCTGGCATCGTGTTTACCCATCGCATCACGCCAGCCTTAAGCGCCCGTACCAGTAAATTGCTACGACCAGGCGTTGTCGATGCGTCGGACAAGCGTGGAGAAGCCAACGTCACCGTCGAATACCAGCAGGGCGCATACGAGTGGTACCTGATCGATATTCAACTGGGAACGCCTTGTAAGTCGGCACTAGGAGGCGTAAAAGCCACGGAATTACAAAGTCGCAGGCTAACCCCGAAAGGTTCCTTCCCGGAAAACCAACAAAATTCGTGGTTCAGCCGGACGGCCCACAGTTCACTAAATATTCGATTGTCCCGGGCGACTAAAGCGATGCAAGTTATCCTATTTCAGCAAGGCACGGGGTGACGCTTTAATTGACACAATGTTTTTTAAATTTGTGCCTTGGTAAAATACTTTGTTGGGTGTTATTTACAAGTAAGACTAGGATCAAAATTAGGCGAAAAGTGGTTGAACTGAAGGGGATAGACGTGAAAATATCTAGTTCCGCGAGTATGTTCGGAGCACAGACCTACATACTAAGTAGCATACTTTAACGTGTTTACTTGTATAAACTGCTCCAACGTGCGTCGTTGCCCTCGCGATTTCCTTACAGTTCGCAATGATCCATGCGTCGCGTCATTAGTTCGAACAGGAAGATGGAATTAAAACGCAATATTTAGCTCAAACATTTCGCGTCGAGTTCGACACCGGCAGCTCATGGTTCTGGGTGGCGGATGCCGATTGTCATCTCGAAGATGGCAGACGCTGTCCCCCGGAACCACAACCCGGGTATCACCTGAGAACATTTAACGAATCGTATGATCCTAGACATTTTTTCACCCTTCAAAGTACGTTTAAGAGCATCCTCCACGCTTCAGAAGACGGACCAGGAAGTAGAGATGGATTACGGAATGGGCGGTGCACTTGGCCTCTTGGCGACGGACGTGTTCGGCGTGAGCCCCTTTAGTGCCCGCTGCAGTATCACCTACCATATTTCCTCGAATACGCCCCATTCGAATAGAGCCCCGCCACCAAGTTCATAGGCGATACAGATGAAAAAAAGAAGACTAATGAGCATCAAATTCCGAGATTTTCCAAGATTTAGGCTTCGAAAAGTAACTTCCTTCTCCGGGGGCCAGTTCCTTACCCGAACAATAGTGACCCGGCGACTCTACTCGAGCAAATAGGGCGCTTTTAGGCGGACATAATACAAGTCGCTAACATGAGTTTTGTCCTGGTCAACATACTGGCGGAAAATAACTTCATGGAATACTCACCAAAAGATGGGATGATGGGTGTTGGTTGGCCGCAGTGGAGCGAAGTACCAACACCAATGCAACAGATGCTACCGCTGTTGGACCAGCCGCTGTTCACATTTGCGCTGAGCGGGTACGGACGGACTGACCCGCCGAAGGCGGGCACAAGAGTAGAAATGGGCCCGTTTTGGCTCATTTACCCCTGCTTGTCCCCCTTCTCCCGCTCCAAAACGCCTTGATCACCCAAAAAAATTTTTGGACTGGCTACGCCCTGTCGGCAAATACAACGCGGATGACATCGCCCGTCCTCGTTCCGTTATCTTGGTGGGAGTTCCAGACACCGATAGAATTTTTGGCATAAAGGACGATGGGACGATAACTGTTTTAAACCAATCCCATCATAAGCGCAATCCTTGAGCCTTCTTAACAAGACGGATGTGCTGCTGTAGTACATCCTGACGGAGAAAGAGGCACAAACCGTCACTGTTGTCTTGGAACGCTGAGACATTTTAGGCATCAAACAAAGAAAGCCGGAACTGGAACTGGTGTCGTGACATTTGGTGCCATCGACAAACAAAACTGCGCCAAGGACTGGAACTTTGTCAAGTTGAACGATGGTAACTCGGGCGTGTGGACGATTGTTATCGATGGGTAAGTCTTAGCAGTAGAAGAGCATAAACATGAGATCACGCGCGCGCTTCGCACGCGCGCAGTTCAGGCCAGCTCGTGTGAGTTCAGAAATTCATCAATTCAGACTTTGATCCATCTGGGGTACAATTGTTGAAGCCCGTCCCTGTGCGGGGCGGATACCAACAGGAAGCAAAGCCGTTGTGGTTCCATGTCAGTTTTGTGCCCTTTTGAGCACATAGACGGAATCCTGGTGTGAGGCGTAACACCGCGCTCGCCAGTTTTTGACAGGTGCATCCGAGACTCAGCACGTCCGTTTGTGGTTCCCCTGTCAATTTTGGGCCGTTTTGGGCTCGTAGGCGGAATCCGCTCCGTAAAACGGGGCGAAATTCCGCTCCGACCTCAGATCTGGACTCAGCATCCGCGAACCGTCCCCACGGGGGGGGGGGAGGCGGAAGAGATCTCGGCCGCTGCCCGCAGGAAAGCCAAAACTGAAAGTGCGGACAGACATACATACACAATACGATCACTGAGTCTACCATATGTCGACCAGACATTACCGCGGGCGTCGACCTATGACTGATGCTATAAACAAGTTTAAGCCAAGTTTCCACAAAGGTGAGCCATATGCACTGTGAAAACTCGCCCACATCATCATATTTATTCAATAGAAACAATGGAAAGGCTAAACGAGTGCGTTTTGAAGGCTTATCTTTGGAAAGAAAATTCCATTCCCTAGGTTCTCATTCGGCTCGTACAAGAAGGCCCGGTCAATGAGAGCGTTCTTGGACACCGGCAACCCTGGAATGGAACTGCCCGACGACCTTGTGTACAAGATTTCGCATGCAGCAAACGCAGAATTCGACTGGCATACGCAGCTTTACTTAGTCGACTGCAACGCGACGTTCCCAGACGTGGTCCTTAACATCGGTGGTGTGCGGTATCCCATTCCGGCAAGCGAGTTGATCCTTGACGTAAGGAGCATTTCGTCGACAGCCGCGACGTAAATCAAATTCAGATCGGATACAAGCCGGACAAGTGCGTTCTGAACCTTCAAGACGGCAACGACGATGTCGGTGGACCGTTCACTTTGGGCGACCCCTTCTACCGAACCTTCTGTACCGCTTTCGACGTGGGACAGAAACGACTCGGGTTCTCAAAGTCGCTGATTTAGGTTTTTCTGTCTTTCGCTTTCGCTCATAAAATTCATTAAGAAAAATGGCGGAATACAGCGATCATACGAACTCTATGCGCAATCTAAAGAAGTGCGTATCAGGCTTTCTACGCATTTTCCCAATATATGGCCCAGAGGAATGACCTCTGGGCCCCTTGGTCCAGCCCACCGCTAGCAGGCCGTAAAGCATGCTCCAGACTCCCCCCGATCCCCCCTCGCCGGTAGAGCTTACGGGATTCCGACGCAGCCGTAATACGTACGAAACACATACTAGATGGACATGAGGTTGAAAATGTTCTTGAATACAATTAACCTATGCCACTTTGCCGCATTTAATTACGCGCAAAGACATTATAGACAAAAGCCCGCGTCGCAATCCGTACCAGGCATCACGCTTTACTGGTCTGATGGGTAACACGTCAATTCGAGAAACGTCAATTCGGGAAAACTAATTCGGGAAACGTCAATTCGGGAAACCACCATTCGGGACACGACAATTCGCGAAACGACAATTCGGGAAATTAATTCGGGAAACGATAATTCGGGAAAAAGCAGTAAACAGCCTTAGCTCCTGTTACTCAGCCAGCTTAGTCCCTGTTGCTCAGCCACCATCCACGCTTAAGCTTAGGCTTAGGGCGTTTGGTTTGGTTCAGGCTTAGGCTTAGGAATACAAAAAACGAGTTGATTGTCGTTTCCTGAATTGTCCTTTTAAGAATTAATTTCCCGAATTGTCATTTCCGAACTATCGTTTTCCGAATTGTCGTGTCCCGAATAGGTAGTCGTTTCCCGAACTGACGTTCCCCGAATTGACGTGTAGCCGTCTGATGTCAAGCGGAGTTCTTCCGCGTGCACGTATAACACGATTACTGAAGTTTATGCGCCCGAAAAGGAGTGTGCTACCTATTGTGCACTAAGGAACACTAACATACTTAGCCCCAGCAAGCGTTGTATGACTTTGTGTCAAAAAAGTGAATTTTGTGCCAAAAGAAATTTGTGCCAACAGAATTTTTGGCCGGAACTTTTGGGCCAGTGTCATTTGTGCCAAAAAATTTATGCCAAAATAACTTTGTGCCAATAAATTTTGTGCCAAAACAGAATCTGGAAAAGACATTTGTGCCAACGCAAGAGACAGACATTTGTGTGACACAAAAAGGTCACACGTTGTATGCATGCAATGTCGTTAGCTTCGGAGCCTTCGTAAGAACGATGGCAAGGCGCGGGTGCGATATAAATACGTAGGCAGAGTAAATACATTGCAAAGGACACCACAACATACCCATGCACGAGCTCCAGGGCTGAAAAGCCGCCCAAAATTTCTTCCAGGTAATGGTAGTGGGAAATGGTGTAATGGTAGTGGTCGAAAATCCGCTAGTGGGAAATGGTAATTCATTTCATTTTTTTCATTTATTTACGTCCTAAAGACGTGGCCAAAGGCGGCAAGAACAGTGGCAGACGATCAGCAGTCATAGTCATAATCATAAATCAAAGACAAATCGAAATGCTTTAAGGCCAACTTGAATGACGAATAGAACAGTTTAAGACGGATTCGAGCCGGCAGTTCATGATATAACAACGCAGTGCGAACAGCGAAGGAGTTTCGTCGGAGCATAGTGCGAGGGCAGGGGAAGTAAAGCGGGCTGCGAGATGCCTTACGAGAGAGAATACTACCTTTGACACCATTTCTTCCAAGTAGCATGGCTTTAAAGACACACTAGCAGGGCTGCCGCGCTACGCGCGGCACGACTGGCTGAGATACAAATCTTTTCTATTCTAATACCTTGTGACTTAAGCTCTGGATACAGTCGTTTAGAGCTCTTAATCCATTTGTTTTAAGCTTTGTGCCCAAATCTGAGCACAGATTTGGCAGGCCCCTCATACCCGTGTATGATGCCGGCAATGAACACGCTGAAGAGAACCGGGCCGAGGCATGTTCCTTGCCCTATGCCCGACGATGATTCGAATGTATCCGACCGAGAGCAGTTGACTGTGACGTAGTTCGACCTACCTGTAATAAACCTCTCCACCCAGGTTAGCAGATTACCAGTGACGCCGTATCCTTTTAGCTTCCGTAGGAGAAGGTGATGAGGCACCTTATCGAAGGCCTTTTTGTAGTCGAAATACACGACGTCGACGCATTTAACGGTGAGGTAATGGTAATGGTCCGAATTTCGGTAATGGTATTGGAAATGGTAATGGTCGAAAAAAGTGGTAATGGTAGAGCACTGTTTGTGTCCAAAAGGGGCATTTGTGTCAAACACTATTTTGTTTTCTGCCGGTCTATCTTACTTTGATACTTTGACGCTCCGTTGTCAATCTGGCGCGGGTTGTGGAAGGTCCACTCTTCGTTTCAGATGCAGAGCACACTGTTGACGATAATTTGATCGGTCCTGGGCGACTTCGACTTCTCTCCTGTTTGGACCATCGCTTTCAGTAGCAGTTCGTTCCATCGTGTCGGGATGACCCAGTGTCGTGGCCGGTTTCCTCGTGGTTGCCATGCGGTGGTCCTGCCGGCCCACCTGTCATCCGCCATGCGGGCTACGTGGCCGGCCCAGCGGAGCTTGCGCTTCCTGGCCTCCGTTATGGCGTCTGCGAACTGATTGTTCTCGAACTGCTTCGTTTCGCTGCTCTTCTCTCATCGAAATTCCGAAGGTGCGGCGTTCCATGGATCGCTGGGTGGCCGCTATGCGGTTTTCTTGCGATTTCGTTGGCGCCCAGGTTTCGCAGCCATAGAGCAGCGCCGGCAGAATGGTAGTGTTGAACAGGTTCGCCCTCAGCTTGACATCCGTTACGTTCTTTATCGCGTCATTGATGGTGTTGTAGGACTGCCATGCCGCCTTTTGTCGTCGTGTGATCTCTCCGTCTAGCCTGTGGCCTTCGGTCAGCTCCTGTCCCAGGTAGACGTATTCGCAAACTCGTCTGATGGCTTCTCCTTCGAGCGTGAGCGTTTGTTTTGACTCGTAGTATTCGAACCACACCGTTTTACGACGGTGGATGCGAAGCCCTCGTGACTTGCTGCGATCGTTGAGCTGCGTGAGGCGGCGCTGTACGTCTGCGAACGCGGTGCCGATAAGCGCTATGTCGCCTGCGAACCGTAGGTGCGTAATTCGCTTGCCGTCGATCGAAACAACCGCTCTTCCGTGTGCTTCCCAGTTGAGCTCCTGGAAAGTTGATTCAAGCGCGGCGGTGAACAGCTTGGGCGAGACCGTATCGCCTTGTCTTACTCCGCGGCATATGGGAATGCGAACTGGGTCGTCGAACAACGTGATGTCCGTAGTGCAGCCATCATTCGCTTCCTCCGGAAGCCGTACATGTCGCGGGTCTACGACTACGCTCCTCCAGAAGCGTAGTAGTACGACTCTACTACGCTCGTCGAGAGCGTTCCACACTGCGTTCACCTCGACGGTATCGAATGCCTTCTCATAGTCGATAAAGACCACGCATAGGTGTCGCCCGAATTCGCGTGCCTTCTTCTGGAGCTGATTCATGGTCTGCAGGTGATCTAGCGTGCAGTAGCCACTCCTGAAGCCGGCCTGTTCTGGTGGTTGTGCGGCGTCTAGCGTATTCGTCAGGCGTTTCAGCACTGCCTTCGTGAAGACTTTGTAGACCGTCGATAGGAGGCAGACCGGTCGGTAGTTGGCGATGTCTTCTGGGTCTCCTTTCTTGAAGATCAGCACCGTCTTCGACTCCTTTCTCTGCGCTGGGATCGAGCCAGTTTTCAGGCAGTGCGAGAAGAATTTGGCGAGTGCCTTCCACAGTTGAGGTCTGCCAGTTTTCAGCGTTTCTATCGTGACGCCGACCGGGCCCGGTGCTTTGCCGTTCTTCATGCTGCTGACGGATGCCTCGACTTCGTGCCACGTGAACTGCGGTAGCGAGTCTGCGTCATCGTCCAGGGCATTCGGCTCTCTTGCGACGTGCACTTTAGAGTCGAACAACTTCGTGTACAAATCGCCGCAGATTCTCTCGATTTCGCGTCTGTCGGTCTGGCGCACGCCGTTTTCGTCCTTCATTGCGGCGGTGAGTAGACGGACTTGTGCTAGCTTACGGGCGCATTTCTTCAGACTTGTCCGGGCTTCGGCTGTCTCGACCAGGCGTCGTTGCGGTATGCGGCGTGGTCTTCTTTGACGCGTTCACGCACTTCTCTGGCTAACGCTCCGTATTCTTCTGCGTTCTCCGGCAGTGGCTTGGTGGCGGTCAGCGTGTCGAGCTTCTTCCTCGTCTCGTCGCTGATGCGCGATTGGAATTCCTTCTTTTTCGGTACTTCCGCGGATTTGAGGCATGAGGTCAACGTGGCGGTGAGCTGTTCGTAGCGCTCTTTGGTTCGGCCGCTCATGGTCCAGTCCGCCGCTTTGGCTAAAGCGAAAGCATATCAAAATGCTCCGTAAATTGACGATGTATTTTTGGCAAGCCTGGGCAGGGTTGTTGAATTTCCACTTTTTTCGCCACTTCCATTTCCATTTCCAAGATCCCTGCCATTTCCATTTCCGTTTCCCATTAGCACAGTTTGGCGCCATTTCCATTTCCCCGATTTCCGCCATTCATTTCCGGTAGTAATTTTATTACTCGAAGCCGTGCTTGTAAGCATGCAAGGTAAAAGTGGAATGGATACCCTTCGCTTGATTTATCTAGCTGCTTCTATTTAGTGGCTCCCTAAAGAACTTCTTATCTTCTGGCTTGGATTTGCGAGTCCAGTTTGGTGGGTGCCGGCTTTTGGTGGTCAAATAAGTCCGCTTTTTTCGACACTGTTTTTGCCCGCCGCTAGGCGCCACCAAGAGCGAATTTTTAGCATAAATGTAAAATTTTCGACTTAAATGTTGTTTGTATCTCCGCATTGGGCTGAAGTTTCGTCCACTTTTGGGACATGTGTTTGGCCGGTCAGTCGGTCCGGTGGTCGCCTTGGGGGGAGGTGGGGGGATAAGGTCGACAGGGTAATTGTCCGGGCTGGAAGGTGTGGATCAGGTCGGGCCGGTCGGCCGGGGGAAGAGGGGCCAGGTCAGGCTAAAGGGCTGGGGTTAGTGACAAATCTATTTCTGTGTTTCATGGCGGTCGGTCGTCTATGACATAAGGGGGGACTCTTGGGTACAGAAAAAAAAGTGGAAATGAATGGCATTTTTTGCTGCTATTTCCATTCCATTTCCATTTCCCACAGGCTGAATTTCTGGCCATTTCCAGTTCCATTTCCCACTAGCGCCAGCTGCTGCCGTTTCCATTTCCATTTCCGGAAATGGAAATTCAACAACCCTGAGCCTGGGAAAGCAACGAAGTCTCGGAGCTCAATGCCTTGATCCCTGCTGCGTTCTGATAAACAATGAGGTCTGCGCTGTTAAATGCTGCGGCATAGCGGACGGAATTTTCGGGACTCGTTTGGAGCGCTTCAGGTAGAACTCCATGTACGACGAACGAACCTGTTTACTAAGCTTGGAATGTGTCTTGCACACACCCGGGTGAATCGCATTACCTTATCAAGAGCAGAAAGGGTGTCCCACACAGGAACAAATCTCGGATAGCCGGGTTGGTGGCAGATACTCGTAGAATGATTCCACTGACTCCCTGAAGCCCATCCAGAATGGAGTATACGTGTCGATTTGGCTTCCCTAAAATGTCTTGTCTGTTAGTCTAAACTGCACGGAATTCCGCTGTTCTACTTGCCGCAATTGCCGTTAGGGTCGTCAACATGTCGGGCCACACACCGAGCAAGCGGGACACAGTTGTCAGAATCTGCACCGAGACCATAAACGAGGAGAGAACTAAAAGTCGACGTTTGTCAAACGCTCCTCCAACGTTATTCCGGTGGTGGGACTGGACTTTTTCAGCTTCGTGATGCAACTATATGTCGAAACCCCCATGATTTGGCTTTTGCTGCCCCGCCAGATTTCGGCCGCTTTTCGTGCCTAAGCTTCGTACCTCAGTGTAGAAAATGTCATTTGAGAAGGTAGAACAGATGAACAGTACACCGCATTCTCTTGCTTTCTTAACCAACCATGGTGGCGGGCCCGGTCATTCCCCGCGGGGGAGGGGTGGGGGGGGGGGGGGGG
>JNEY01000613.1:30765-44462 GCA_020875895.1 Aphelenchus avenae | reverse complement strand
CGGCAAGACTATAGTTGTTCATGGCCAGAGTTAATCATTCACGCAAGGCTGGGCTGAGGCGCCTAGAGGCGGGCATCTAAGTCAATAATCATCTAGTAATATTAACGGTGAAATATAGCGGTTCGCGGGCTCATTCGTCCTTTACACCCGAAAAAGCTCTAGTTAGACAAGGAGCCTTACTCTGAGGTGCGGTTCTTACCTGAAGTCCATCCGGCGAGACGAGCCAACTAGGCAGCATCCCCAGCGTGACGCTTAGCTGCCCGTGGTAGTTAGGTCGACGTTGTTGCAAGGGACGAAGCATCCAGCACCGGCCGCGGAGCATCACAAAAGCGGGATGAAACAGGTCACAACAAGGAACCGGAACGGCGCCAATCTCGCATTTAATAAACATCTCAAAATGCGTGAGTTATAGATCCAGGTCGTTCACGAAAGCCATTGAAGGATGGAATCGTAGTGAAAGGAAACAAGATTGAATTTGTGTTGGAAGTCACAAGGGGAGATTCGAAAACATCACCGGAAGCGATGCAAACAGTGCTACGTAAAGATCATTAAATTGTTTGGACGGCTTTTACACTGATATGTGCATACCTGCTCACATGAATGATCGTTTTCCACGAAAAGAGTGGTGTAGAAGTCGCGAAGAGTTCTCTGATTGAGCCACTGGAGGAAGAGGTCTCTAAGATGTGCTAGTTGTTCGTCGGCCGCGTGGTTAAATATGGAATTGAGCCTCATTCCTCCGCCTATGACTGCATAGGAGATTAAGCGCTTGGTCTCGTCAGTAGTTAGATTGGACAAATGCTTCGCTATATCGCTCTTGATGAACGAAATGTCAAATGCATCTAAATTCCAACACTTACGAATGCAAAGGTCCAGGAGTCTTACTCCCCCCCAAACATGAGACATTAACTCCACCTCCCCCCCCCCCCCCCCTCCCGTCCGTGATGCAAATTACTCCTCCGTGTGCCGAACGGCGGAGGGGGGGGGAGAGAGCTGACGTACAGCCGAAGTGTTGGATGCTACCAAAGGACTAAGCGTCTTCTGCGCCTACCTGGCATGTAGGGGCAAATATACACTGCTGGAAACTCCATGCGAGAAATCTAAATAGGGTACTGAATGAAGAGCGAACTCGCAAAGTTAAGCCAGCTATCCTCCATGTTCAATGGTCGGCCAGCCGCCGATCTGTCCGTCCTGCTCAATTAACAAAACTAGTAGCAACAGGTGTGAGGATAAGTGCCGAAACATACGTCAAACGTAATTCAGAACAACTTTTCTTATTTATTCTTCAATGCCCTCCCGACAGGAAAACTCCCGAAATTCTTTCTGTCTTAACACCAAGGCCGCGTCAAGCGACGCACCTGCAGTTGTTTTTCCAGCATGACGCCGTGGACTGCGGTGCTCACATGCGCGAAACTCAATAACTGGAGTTTGATTAGTAACACTGAAATATGAGTCATGTCCAGTTCTGGTGGAGCTTGCAAACTACGAAATGATAAGTTCTGGCGCATTTTCCGTTTTTCCTTTTTTTGCTTTTGAATTTTCGAAAACTCAAAGAAGTCCCAGCTTACCCGTTTGACAGTGACGACGGTGTACGAGTATTCCTCGAAAAAATCGGTTAGACTGTCGTAGGTCGTGAAAACTGAAGCTGCAATGCCCGCGAAGAGCAGCAACAAAGAGAAAAGCTTTCCACCGCGACTAGTCGACTAGAAATGATTGTCACCTCAGCGGACAAGGCCGTTTGATACGCTTTGACATGCTACTTACACTTTTGAACTGCGAAATTCCGTGAAGGGCGGCGAATGACATTACCTCGTCAACAACTCGACAGCCCGGTCCTCTGCGAATTCAGGCTCAGTGGACCCGTTAACTAAGCAAGCTCAAATTGATCTCATTCATATCGCGCCTTGTTTACTCAAAAACCCGTTGGCTAAGAAAATGTTTGTTCTTCGTCGTCCCGAGAAAAACGCTCATCCGGTAACGCCGTCCGAGCAAACATGTCGGTGGTTGTTACAGACGTACACTCTGCAACGAGGCGGGAATACACGAAGGACCCTACGTCAGGTTTGAAATAGGTGCAGTGTCGTTGACTCCTCTTTTAGAGGATGTGCCACGCTGTGCTAAACGATCGCTGTTTAAAATAGGGACAAAGGAAAACTCCAAAAAGCTTAACCCTAAGCTTAAAGAGCGTTTCCTTTTTCCCTCCCTCAGTGTCTTAGTAAGTCAGCTAATGCATACATTGATGTTAGGCGCGTTTTTGTGTGAGTTGTTATTTTGGAAATTACTATTTTTGGTAGTTAAACAAACAGTTCGACAAGCTCATCCTAGATCAGAACCTCAGAAGATAACCGTAACTAGACAGTGCACGTCAGACGCTGCGATGCTTCTTAGTGCAATGCTTCAACGAACAACGATGGCGAGATGATTGGACGCAGAAGGCTAAACATCAAGCTATTTGTTCGTCGTCATGTCTGGCATGCGCCGCTTACACTTTTGACGCGCGGAGGCTTGTACATTCGTCTGTATGCATTACGCAGGAGCTTACTAAATTTTATGCTTCAGTGATGTCAAATTAGGGCGTCCTAAAAGTGGTCGTGCACAAAATGTTACAAACCTCGTTGAGAAGAGACATATGGGAGCGCTAAGGCAAAACCCATCCATCAGATACGCACTAACAAATTGCATGGTTGCCGCGAGCTCCATGTCGCCCGTAACACGTCCCACCGTCATAACGTGCGAAGTCAATGGTCCATAATAACTGGACTATGAACTGCAGCATTGCGTAGACTAAACAGCCGAATCATCAGGTTAAAGAAGTATTTCTTGCGTCTTACAGAGCAACAGGAAATCGTGTCGATATCGATGCCGCTTCTCTTTTGTCATGCGTCGGTATGCAAGTAGTGTTAGTAGCTCCAGGACTATACTGACTGTAGTAGTAACAGCGCCGTAGCAGAACGACAGCGCAGAACCAATCTAGATCAGGCTATGAGGTCAAGCAGACGGATCTGCGGATACCGTATTCACACGTGGATCACTGTAGACGATTGCGTACATATTCGAGCCCGTCGGCACCGCCGTGAGCTTGCTAACGATTCTTGTTGAGGCCAACGGGAGGGGCACCGTCAAGATCATGGTAATTGCTAAGAACAGGCGCTTTCCCTGCCAAGTCTAAAGGATAGAACCTTGAACGTTCGTTGCGAGTGGCTCCCTTAANCGTTATCACTAGGGGATTGTATGCATACGGCTGCCTACGGTTGGAATCCTCGTCGACGCTATGAATACTTATCCCATCGGAAACGTCGGCCTCTTCGTTTTCGTCTACGCGAACACGTTTCAACTGGTCACACATACCGCAATCGCAGTGAATCGATACAGCGTCATCGGCTCGCAGACGCGCAGAGTAAAGCCCTGGCCACAATGCCGACCCCGAGTCCGAGTCCGAGTCCTATTGTGGCCACCTCGAGTCCGAGTCCGACTCCGAGTCCGACCTCGAGTCCCGGACTCGGACTCGGACTCGGACCCGAGGTGGCCACAATGGGTGGGCACGTCCTCGGGGTCGGACTCGAGGTCGGATTTGGACTCGAGGTCCGTTTCAAAATTTTTTGAAAACTGGCTAGGACTCGAGGTCTGTGGTCCGAGTCCTGGGACTCGAGGTCGACCTCGAGGACATTCATTGTGGCCACATCGAGTCCCGGCTTCGGACTCGGACTCGGACTGGGACTCGGGGTCGGCATTGTGGCCAGGGCTTTACTCTGCGCGTCTGCGAGCCGATGACGCTGTATCGATTCACTGCGATTGCGGTATGTGTGACCAGTTGAAACGTGTTCGCGTAGACGAAAACGAAGAGGCCGACGTTTCCGATGGGATAAGTATTCATAGCGTCGACGAGGATTCCAACCGTAGGCAGCCGTATGCATACAATCCCCTAGTGATAACGGCAAAGTTATGGATATCCCTACTTAGCACAACGTCTTACTAGGATCATAGCGACAATGTCGGCGACGCTTTGCATCGAATAAATGATGAAAAAGCCGTTGTTAAAATCGACATTCTTCCCCCGTATCTGGTTAAGAATGCAGAGTAGAACGCTGAGATTGAACCAAATAAAGGGAGCTTCGAGTGCCAGACGGAGAATAGTCCAAAACAGTTCTGTCATGGCAAGCGCTATAAGATGACAGGGCTTGAATCGTGATATCGCGGAACTTCCTCTTGTTTTCGCACATTAGGACGTGTATTGTGTACCTTACAAAGTCGCGACCTCAACCGTTAGACAGCCTCGCGTGACTTTGCTCGCGTGTTTGTGCAGGAACAGGCTAAAGCTCTAAGTATTGTTCACTTCCGTCGTCGTCGAACGTACTGAGGTACACTTTCGCAGAACAGGTCGCTCACCAAATAAGGCATAATCCGTACGACGGCTTGCACGAGCGGACTACATTTGCTTGTACCGAGGATCGCATGTCTGCCAGACGCCACACGACTACATACAACAAGTGATGTCCGACCAAACGTTAGAGCAGAGATACGACTTAATGCGCGCAGACAACTGGCGCCCATTCAAACAGACGACTTCTTCGTGTACGGCACTACCTCCATCAGCTTCAGCGTGAATTTCGGTGGTCTTTTGGCTTTGGGAAAAAAGTTAATTGTAAATCCCTGTCAGTTGCACACAGACGAAAGTACTAACAGAGCAGTGGAAGTCGTGACTAAATCTGCGGCGATTTAGTTTCGTCATTTGGCTGTAGCGTGTAACGTCCGAGGTCAAGGACATTGCTGACGTTGGACGTAACTTTATAACTGTAGCAACATGTTGTCAAAGCGTACAAAAGAAGCCAACGAGAGTTACGGCAGTAAACATCGAAAATCTTTGGATCGATTGCGCATGGCCTGCCAGTTCAAAAGCGTGTAACTTACTCGCGGACCTTCGTAGACAAGTTCGAATGTGTCGACAACCGACGGTACTGCCTTGAGCGTGGTGACGAATTGTGTTGAAGCTAGCGGCATAGGTAGCATCATAATTAGCGTGATTAATACATAAAGTCGTCGTCCCTGCGATACATACGCCGTTGCAATGCGGTTGGATTGCGAAAGACGTTTGAGCTTACTTCTTGGGTCTGGGAAGCGATAACGCTGTGTGTGTCTGCGTTTGCAAGCCATTAGCAAAAAGTAGGAAGAACACGCCGAGATTTCCAAGTGGAAAATTGTTCATGACATCCACAAGGATTCCGACTGCTGGCAGCCTGACATGTAACCGCCTATAAATATGACGACTGTTCATAAGGGCATAAGGCTGTGGAACCCTCTTACCAGAGTTACGGCAACAACGTCGGTGATGCTTTGCCAACAATAAAAGACATAGAACATGTTGCAAAAGTCGACGCTTATGTTGCGGATCTCACGAATGACGCATAGTAGAACGCTTAGGCCGAAGCACACAAAGGGTATCTCCAGGGCTACGTGAAGGCAGGCTCAGAACACATGATCCATGGTACAGCAAAGTAAACGGAGTAGTGGAGCCTATACAATCCTCAACCATAGCGCTTAACTGTCATAAGAATTATGGTTTGTGGAGTGAACGGATTGTAGTCAGCTTTGCATCGCAGCATTGGAAAGATGACAGACATTCATAGCGCGCGGACAAGCTCAAAGACGAATTTTAACGAGCATTACGCATGGACTGTTTAGCGGACCCCGCAAATTCACAGTTAAGGTAGACCTCTGGCGATGAGACCGTGAGAACTTGCTGAATTGATGCGTATCCGTCTTGGAATAGTCAAAGTCGACTGACTGAACTTGGGCTTCGAATAGGCTAGCTCATAATTCTGCAAGCTTTGCACGGTAGCATGTTCGAAACATTTTTATATTTATGTCCATTACCCAGAGCTTATTCAGAAGAGTCATTTTCAGCGCCTTGAAACAATGGATTACCATTCATCAATGAACCGGCGACTTTCTCCACACCGTTTGGTCCGTTCCAGGCTATACTGCGGGTTGTGAGAGAGCGCGGAGAGATGAAGACATACGCATTTGCGAGGCTGACTTGAAGCCCGTCCCCCGGCGTTTGAGCGACAGAAGAGAACAAAATATCCTTGCACTTTCAGCTAAGCAGCCTTCCCATTACGAAAACGTCGAAAAGAATTCATCCGTAGTCCTAACCACTACATTTCAGAATACGCGTATCGATGTTCTAGCGTTCAGTCTCGTGGTGCTCTGCTATGACGATGCTTGTCGCTGAAACGATACGTCTCTGTATCCAATGCGGACACTCTCTTCAACATCACCGTCCTTATCTACATTTATTGCGCTAGGCTGAAGAACGGGCCAAAATGCTGTTTTAAAAACTACTTCTTTACTCTGTTCCTGGTAGTCAGTGCATGGGACTGCGTCGTCGTTCTGATGGTAGGTTGTTGCTGAGTACGAAAGAAATATGCGCTTACGCTTGTAGCTCCCATTAAGTGCTCCAAAAACATCTTTCTTTATACCGTTGACCGTTTGCTCAAGTCATTGCTCCAAAACCTTTCACTTCGAAAGCGAGTTTTTTCGTTTTTTTCGATATGTGACGGTAAAAGATAAAACACCCATACGCAGTATCAACCCAATTCCCAAATATTGATGCAAAAATGCACCAATTTCCGGAGTTACGAATCCGTTTCCTATTTCTACGATGAACCTTAACGGTTCATTTTGTACGTACTTTACAAATAGATTTAGTGGATAGTGGCGTGGCAGATTCCAAACTCCTTCGGGCTTGCCGCTCAGTTCCTCGCAGTTCTGCCATGCGAATTTTACGCAGTGATTAATTGGTGGACGGTCTTCGCGGCTCTTAGGCACACTGCTATTGCATTCAACCGGTTCAGCCATTTTTGCTGCCAGGATCGCCACGCCAATCTGTGGACCGCACGACGAACAAGGCTTTTGCTACCCACCTGCTTAGTCGTGACTCTTGTTGCTGCCGCTCCTTCATACATGTCATCTTTGGTGTGCGCGACCGCAGAAGGACGCTTGTTTGGAGCAAGTCTGGCCGACACGACGCTACGAACAGTATGTGCAATAAGAATATGTACTGGGATCGACCGCCTTCTCCGGGGTGCAGCGGAAGTAGGACAAATATAAAAAATGCATTCCCCCAACGGGGAACTTTTCTGCGACGAGCTCGTATATAAGGGCACGAAATCGGAACGTGCATTGGATTCGGAATTTCAAAAACTCCGTGCATGTTTTCCGGGTTAATTTTGATTAGTCCTAAAGTCGAATTTGTCCGATGTACGCGCAGGTTCATCCACTAGAAGTTTATCATATTCAGTCGCATTTCGTGGAACTGAACCGCCTCTCACGGTGGGCATTACCGTCCCTAGTGACGCATTCCATGGTTTTATGATGAATCAAGAGCTTCTTATGCGCGTTCCAACGATACGTAGGAACGAAGCCTTGCTTTACTTCGCCTGTTTTTCATGCCTTGTTTTGGGTGGGTGGTCCGCGTGATCACTCTTATCACTCCCATCTTAGTACATGACACCACTCGGTATATATTGTGTCGATTGCTTTGCAAAACCCACGAATCTTGTCGGTTACAGGCTAGACTGGCGATGATAGCAGCGATCTACGCGTCGTGTTCTCTGGCCGGTTTTGTCGTCAGCTTACCATTTGCCCGTCCAGTCATGTGACTATGACGAAGCAGCATATGCGCGAACAAAATATCAAAGATGACATAAACCTAGCGGCTTCGAGCTTAGAGATGTTGGTTAGGTATTTGAAGTCGGCGAACCGAGCAGCACCATTACTTTGGATGTGTGGAAATTGTATGTCTTTAAATGGTGCTTTTTCAAAAACCCACCCGTTAGCAGCGTATGATGCACGTACATTATATATGGCGTATCGATAGTGCACTGGCCGATCAATGTACTGTCGAGTCGCAGCAGCGGCTATATCGAGGGTTCACCTAGACAAAAGCTATCGCCATCTGCTACGCAAGTATGGCGGGTTGGTTCTCTTGCGTGTGACATACGGCGCACATGACGTGACCTGACGTACCTAAGTTAATGCACATCACGCGTCATTGAGGTAGATCGAGCTGAATCAATCAGTAAAAAGCGCTAACAAGTCCAGCTTCTTCCTTGCTTCTTTGCACTTTCAGATATGTATTCTTCTAGTTATGAAAACATGAGAAAGCATTCATCCACATCCTAAGGAGTACATTTCTGACGCTGACTCGACTGTCAGCGCATAGTGCATAACCAACAGCCGTCGTACTCGTATGACCTCCGCGAAATGTCCTTCTTACGAAATTGTCGGAATCCACTCGTCCATCTCGTAACCACTATATTTCAACGTTACGTACCGATGGCCGACGCGTATTTGCCAGCGCTCATTCTCGTTGGAACCCCGTTATGGCGACGCTCATCGCTGAGGCGATACGGCTCGCAATCCAATGCGCGTTCACTCTCTTCAACGTCTCTGTACTGACCTATATTTATTATGCAAGGAAGAAGAACGGGTCAAAATCGTATTTTAAAAATGGATTCTTCACTCTATTTTTGGTATTTAGTGCATGGGAATGCCTTGGTGCAGCAATGGTAAGTTTTTGACAGGTGAGTGCAGTGGCGTACCAACAGTGGGGGCAGGGGGCATGCCTTCCCCAACCCCCAAATTTCGGAGGGTACGAAAAGTAGCAAAGGGGGGACCCTTATGTTCGCGGCGGCCGAGTACCCCCGCGAAAAAATATAGTAAGGGGTAGCAAGGGGCATTTTGGCGGACAGAATATTGGCCCGCCCTAGACCCTTGCCCCCCCCCCCTCTAATACCGGATCGTCGGTACGCCACTGACTGAGGGTACAGGTGTAAACAATTGTAAGCTGGACACCTTTACAAAAAACGATTTTGTAGCAACCTTGGACGGATGCCACAGATACTTAGATATGAAGCTGTTGATGGGGCTCTGTGTTTGCGGGCAGAAGCTCCCTTAGGATAATGAGATGTTTTTTCGGACCAGACCCTGCCGCTTGCTATCACTTATTGCACTATGCTCATACCGCTGGTTATCGAAGTCGCATCCCCAAAAAAAATTTCTGGACGCACCATATTCGAGGGGGACGAGAATTTACTTAAAGAAATGTTGTATGCATGTTTTAGCGGATCGTGGCATGGCAGATTCCGAACACCTTTGAACTGGCTGATCAGTTCATCGTTGTTGTGCCGTGCGAGTTCTACGCAGTCAACAATTGGTGGACGGTCTTTCCGGCTCTCGGACACACAGCCGTTGCATTCAACCGGTTCAGTCTTTTTTGCTGGCAGAATCGCCACGCTAACTTGTGGACTGCCCGTCGAACAAAAGTTTTACTGGCTGTCTGCTTTGTCGTTACTCTCGTTGCTGCAGCGCCTTCCTACGCAACTTCCATGGTGTGCGCAAAAGCAGAAGGACGTTTGCTTGGAGCTGTTTTGACCGATACTACCGCACGAACAGTATGTGTTTAAAGAGATCGTAGGGGATAGTACCAAGCAGGTCCGGGAATAGTATGTTTTGCATGCGGTACCGACTGGTGCGCACACCTCTAGACGCTCGACAGATTTTAAAGAGCTTACTAAACCAGGACGCCTTCTTATTGCGGTACAATAGCACGCATATTCGAAATTTTGACCGATCACGTCATTCCAGACCCTCTGTTCCTTCCTGTTCCTCGCGCCCTTCGAACCACTGTTGAGAGACGGTAGTGTACAGAAATGGATAGAGAACTGAGCTGTAGGATGCGACGACGTAGCGGATGCCTGGCTATAGAGCGGTCGTAGTCCATCCCATGTCTGTATTATGCAATGCATGTCATATGAGTTTGTTTTCGGTTACAGACTAGACTGATGATAAATGGCACGATTCACGCCTTGTGTTCGCTGGCAGGTTTTTACCTCAGCTTAGCCACTGTGAAGAAACTGATGTCTATTCGACGCGCCGGACATTTCACGTCGTCCCAGCGGCAGGAGGCCGGTCTATTTCGTAAGCGTTCGTCCTACTTTCTCGGACCTGATTATTGCAGTCTATTCGGTACTGATCTTCGTGCTGCAAGCCATGTATACCGTGTGTTTCATCGCCTTTCTTCCAACCTTCCGGGACTTGCCGTTCTTCAAAGTCTATTACTCGGTGTTTTCCAGCGGTTTTAACGACGCCTACAACTTAATAGGACCCGTAGCTTTAATTGCCTTAAGGTATGCCTTATGAACTATGGAGGTGCGTCATATGTGTTGCAGCGGAAGCGTGCGCCGAGGCTATCTATCGTTTGTGCGTCTGCAGACAGAGAAGGGATCGGCACGTGCTTTCACCACCCGGGAAGTAGCTCAAACGGTGATATGATATACTAACTTAACAGTGCTTGTAGCGTAGCCGCCGAGAAAAAATTTCCTCTTGGCCTATTCAGTCATGCATATATGGCCCCGTAGGCTTACTCATTCGTTCATTGTTGTTATACACGTACAAGTACTATGCATAAATTATTTTTGTATTTTTCCTGATAGCAAAACTAGTGGCAACAAATAATTTGGACGCATGACAAAGCCATCAAACGCGCTCGTGTAAAAGCCGAGCACACTTCCTGCAGAGCGGTACGCAGGATTGACCGCAGAAACGTCAGTACTCCTTTTTTTGCGCATATTTTACCTCTTTGCAATAGTTGCTGATTCGTCACGCTATTTGTTCCGCGTCGGTAGTGCGAGTCGGTGGCCACGTGCGAGCATAGCGTGACATGCAAGACATCCAATATCACTGGCAGAGTACCGCAAGCGTTGATGAATGAACTCCTGAACTTTTTAGGAGCGTACCGAGTGGACGACGTAGTAGCGTTCTCTTCTATATAATAACGGAGAAAAGTCTGTGCATGCGTGATTGCGAACGTGATTCGCTTTTCAGGGTTTCTACTCTCTCTGTGCTACGAGGCGAGCATTTTTACTCTCCGGGGTTTTAGCCATGTTTAGCACGAGTTTGATGTTCGACTGGTTCTAGGACACCATTATGTGTTGCTCGCTAGGCGTATAAAACACCAACTCGGCGTGTTCCAGACCTAGGTAGTACAATGGCTGACGAGTCGTACGAAGATATGACTGGGTGCTGCGCTGACAACTGGTCCGTCTGGCTGCGATTCGAAACGTGGATTTGGGCCATATTCCTGCTCGTTCAAGTGAGCATGGTCGTCTTCCTAGTGGTCCATGGTCGAACTGACAAATCGTACCGACAAGCGTTCTTCGTCCTGTTTGTAGCGGTTACTGCTGTCGACTGTTTTCTCGTAGTTCTGGTAAGCAGATGGCACCAGTAATGCTTAGCATCGTCCTCGGAATACCAAGGTTCAAGTCGAAATCATGAGGCCCTCCATCCTAAGATGACGCACATTGATACACATGCAACGGTTGTTTCAGCGACCGTCGTCGTTGGAATATCATCAGACCATCTTCGGAACGTTCTACGACTATCCGATGATAGTGTGGACGGATCCCATAACCAACGATACCGACTACTATCCGGCTACGCGAGCTTATATAAACAGCGTAATTTTATACGTCATTGTCCCGATCTTCAGTCACGCTCAACCGCTATTGCTCACCGCAGTCGCGGCGAATCGCTTTACGGCCATATGCTTTCCGTTGAAACATGCATCCTTTTGGAGCTCTCGAAGGATGACTCTTCTCGCAACTGCATTGGTAATGGTGGCTGTATTGCTTGGAGCCGGGCTTCCAGCTTTCACCCTTATCCGGCAGCCCTTTGTATGCTCGGCGGCTACCGAAAAACAACGAGTAGCTCTTTCTTGCTACAAAACGTGGGCATTCGCGCAGGTAACTAATGGGCAGAAAACATCCACAATGCGTTGTTTTCTTCAGTGGATTATACCTCTTGCGTTAGTTGATATGAACTTTGCGATCTGCTGCGTTGCGGGCTTTACTCTAAATGTAGGCTCTATCATAATGTTGGTTGCCCTCAGGTCGTCTGGCAAGCTTCCACGAAAAGGTCCGGAAGTTCGGCTCTTTGGTAAGTACATCTTGGATATGCACAACTGTAAAGGGCTGGCTGGCAAGCAGTAATCCACTGGATATTAGCTAGCAGGGCTTGCGGCTTGTTTGGAACCTGAAAAACCAAGCTCCAAAAATTGGAAGTTGGAACTTTTCAGGGCGAATAAAACGAGTTCTTGACAACCACATCGTTAATTCAATCAACAATCTTGACATTAAAAAAACTACAAAATGTTTATGCACAGGGATACTATGGGGCCGATCGTGACTGTCTGTGACGTCAGTCCATTTAGCGCACTCGCTTTGCATCTTTATCTTACAAATATTTGTGACCATCCAAGACGTCGTTTTCATTTTGGCCAACCAGCTTAATATCCTTGAAGAAATTGGTTTTCATTACTCGTGGAGCGTTGGATTTATCGCCGCAGCTAATGCCTGGAAGCCCTTCATGATCGGCGAAGTGCGCCTGAGAGAAGAACCTGAATTCACTGTACGAGCACTGACGCATTGCCTGCTCGCCCTCAGCGGGTCCATGTTTCTTGTGATCATCAGGTACTTTCACATTTCCCACCGGCACATATGTGAATTTTCAGCGGCGACGTTCGCAGCGCATACTTCAAGTTCTACCTCGAATGTCTGCAGAGGAAGAGAAAGCAGCAAAGCAGAGTCAGTGTGGTTCAAGTAACGAGAATCCGGCGGGCTACGGCCTTCTCTTGCAGGAACGGTACTTGATTTCGAGTGGCCAGTGGCGTACCTAGGATCCGGTCAGGGGGGTGCGCCATGGTAAGTGGGGACTCTTACCTTTTTTCGGCGCCGGCTGAAGGCCGTCGCCGAAAAAAGCCGCCCGCGAGATTTTTAGGCTTTCTTGGTAAAGTTGCGTTGAAAATTTATTTTGCCTTGATCCCCCCTAACCCCTCGCAGGCTTCGGCCGGGCCCGAGGGAAGCGCGCCGCCCCGCGCGCGCCCCCTAAATACGCCACTGCGTGTGGCTATCTTGCCTTTCTCGGACACTATGAAAGACGACGTTTCCTGGTCTCGCCTGAAACAAGTGGAAAACACGGAGACGAAATACGCGATATATTTAACCGAACCTTTTGCCATTTAATCCCCTATGCTTTTGCTAGGTTCAAGCCGTTGGCCAAAGTCTGTCATTTTTTGTCTCTCGCTATCATAGCCCAAAGCTTGAAATGTTTGTCTGTAATTATCTTGAGCGATCTGACGTCCACGTAAATCACATGAACTCCGATTAGTTGCGACTTCCGCTGTCATGGCGCGGGTTATGTGGCACTGAAAGGGAAACGGATGATTACGTGCTGGAACAGGAATAACGAGCGATGCAGACAGTTCCCGAGCTCTTGACCCGAAATCTTACCCCTGATTCCTCGCAAGGTATCCAAAACAGTAATTATGGGGCAGGGATAGAACTGATACCAGCTATCGGTATCGGCTTGCCGATCCTGTCGGTGCATTTTGGAGGTATCGGTATCGGTCGAAAAGCCGATCCTAAACCGATACATAGAGTCATCGCCGCCAAGCGCCACTCGAGCGCATTTTTAACTACCATTGGCAAATTTTTGAACAAAATTCGCCAGGAACGCCCGCGGCGGGCTTTATTTTTTCTATATATTTTGGAACCTCTTCCCCGTTGTGAACAGTACAAAAAAGCAAGGCCCTGAATCTCAGAAAGACGCTCGCCGTAGGCGACATCAACGAAACTTTGCTCGAA
>JNEY01000612.1:9106-21872 GCA_020875895.1 Aphelenchus avenae | reverse complement strand
CTAAAAAGTTGCTAATTTTGGTTAGAGGAAGCGTTGAAGTTCGAAGAAAAGGTCGGAGAGACTGGGGAGGATGCCTGCTAACCAATTAAACAGCAGTTAATGACCTAGAAAGGCTCGATAGAAGCGTACCTCTCACTGTCATCCACCTCCTCCACTTCGGTGTCTTCCACCTCCTCCACGACAGGCTTCGACTGCGACTGGTGACGACCACGACCGAGACCACCGCCACGATGCTTCTTCGGCTGAAGGGGCTTGAGGCAGCGCTGCTTGTTCTTCTTCTCCTTCATCTTCTCGAGGTTGAGCTTCGCCATCTCGAGCTCGAGGTTGATCTTCTTCTCCTTCAGGTTGATCTTCTTCTCTTCGAGGCTAATCTTCTTCTCCTCAAGGTTGCTTTCGATACGCATCACGTTCAGCACATGATTGCACTTCGTGACGATCATGTTTTGCTGATGATTCATGCCAAAGGTCGCCAGCTGGGTGGCTCTCTCGGACACTAAAATGCCAGGATGTCATCAGTAATGGAAAAACTAGAACTTCGAAAAAAGCTATTAAAATTTCGGAGGAAATTTTCGTATAAGCACATTCTAAGCCGTCATGCAGCAAGCTAAACATTTCGGGTCGACTATGCGTCGACCTCTGCGAAGGGTCTCTGCGCATCGAGGGTATCTTCCGCTGTGGCTCATGCCTGCTATCCCGGATTTTATCGAGGAATTTCAAGCGCTTCTCAGGATAAAGAAGCCTACCGGCTAAGAGTAACTAACTAAGCCCCTGACTTACAGGTACTCATTGAAGCATGCCGAAACTTCTCCAGCTCCACCGTTAGCTCGCCCCGATGCTTCTGTAGCTCCAGGTTGTCCTTGGAGAGCTGCGGCTCCACCTCCGTTTTGTCTTGATCTCGGCCTGCTTGCACTCCTTAGCGGCCTCGTTCATGTGCTGCATCACGTCCTTGTAGTTGTCGCTGTCGGGTCCGACGTAGTCATAGGATTCCAGCAAGCCACCGCACACTTTGATTGACGTGCTGTGGCTTTCCGGGCTCTGCAGCGTCACTGCCTCGACAGTCGCCTGCATCGTCTGAAGCGGGGCAAAGACCGACGTGTAGTTGGGCTGCTCCGCAAGCGAAGCTGGAAGGTGAAACATCGGCGCCTCCAGCATGTTGTTCTCCGGAACCAGCGTCTGCGCCGCAAGAGGCAGGCCCTGGATGCCGTCGATCTGCATCTGCTCGGCAGGAACCTGCATCTGCTCGATTGTCGCAACCGCACTGGAAAGCGGCAAGTCGTTCGAGGACATCGCGATGAGAGATTCCTTCTAAAAGTCCAACTATATAAAAGCACGAAGGTCGACATCTACGTTTCTATCTGGATCAAGTAGCCCTGTGCATATCGCGAAATAGCAACACCTAGCATAAGCGACGGTACAAATAGAACAAGTTGCCGTGCTGGTAAGCGTTTTTCACCATTTCTCGGAGGTACACTGGAACTTCATAAACCCGATAGATCCATGCTTGCTCCTCACGTACCGGCAATTACGAATGAGAGCTCACAATGTTTTTGCATAATCCATCATTTCTTAAACCCACAGGAGAGCATATGCCGAATCAAAACAAAAAGAATAGCCAGCCTTTTCGAACAGCTCATCCAGCTATCTTTACGAGGGAAAGTGGAAAGGGTTCGGGTGCGGGGAACCGAGTCGTTCGCAAGACTGACAAACGGCAGTAAGGGAAAGCCTATTTATTGCACTCCTCACCAGCGAACCATTCGACTTGCTGACACAAGATGACGCTTCCTCCGCAACGTGTAAGCAGCAATAATGACTGATGGCGCCGCGGTCGAACGTTTGTCTACGTTCCAATCTCAGAGTCATCCGTAGCCCGCTTCCTTGTTCTGGTCAAGGATCAGCGTATCGTCGCTGCACCATTCGCTGTTATGCGCATTTCCATCGCTTTCGGTTGCTCAGAATGAGTGGGTGTCGCATTTCATAGGTTTAAGCGGCGCATTCGCCAACTCATGTTTACACATGAAGATCGCTAACAATTGCTATCGGTAAGCGTTCGAGCGGAAGATGTTTATGCGATCGGAGGTTCCCAAACCTATCGAACGTAATGCGACAAAAATGCGATGACCGAGATGGATGCCGCACGTTATGTCAACAAGCAAATCGAAATTTCGAATAGTCAATGGCAGCACATACATACTTCGAAGCGAGTTCCACAGGCATCGGAATCTGCGATTCATGACATTTTCTCAATGGAACCATAAAGCCTTCCCGTTGTTCCTTCCTGTTTACTCCCCATAGCGCCATGTAGCGCAGGTGGGACAAGACAGCCCCCACCGCAGAGAGTTTGGCTTAATCAAGTGTCAGAGCTTTGTGCCAAGTGCCAAGTGCCAGATCAGAGCTTTGTAACAAATGAGTGTCTGGCACAAGTCTCCTAGGTTCCTTAGCGCTTCCCTCGAGTTGTTCTCGACACAACCACCTCGTTTGTTCGAACGGGTTGGCACTTTTAACCGTGAAGCATAGCACGAATGCGGCGCTGGTTCGCAACAAAAGACCCTCACGGCACATCACGAAAGGCTCAGTCTTCCGTGGGTCGTCTCTTTTGCTCAGGGAATGCTCGCCTTGGTCAACTTTTCTCAAAACATCGGGTAAATTCAAGTTTCTAGGGTTCTCTTGTAAGGAAATGTCCGCACTTCTAGCGGCTAGTACAAAGTCGTCTTCTTCCATCGGACCTAAGCGCATAGTAATGCTTGTTTCAGAACACGTCACGTATTATGCGAATGCGGCAACCGACTGGCAGAAAATCACAGGAGAAGTAGGAGTAATATCGTCGAGAAAAAGGAGTGAGTCAAAGAAGCTCCTGGACACTTAAATACATTCGATGCTGGGCATGCGGGATATGCAAGTGAGTATGAGACACCTCCAAGTAAGCAAGAAAGGGGCACCCGGGAAAGAAAATATAGGAATATCGGGAGAAGTTAGTGGAGAAGGTCAAGATCATTAATATCGGCGAAAGAGTTATCGGCCACCAATCGAAGGTGTCATCGGGTGGCATCCGAGTTTGTGCCATCCGGAGGTGGCGGAAGTCAGAGGTCGGCGTCGGTAATGTCGTCGAAGGAGTCATCATTGAACGGCATTTGGTACTAAAAATTGTGGTAAGTGTGCGTCCTCATGTACGTGCACTGATGACTTGTGCCCACTAACCACTACTGAGGACAATTAGGTACTGTCATCTGCCGTACAAACAATTACAGACGGCCCGCCTGATAACTCGAAAGTGGCACATTACCGAGATGATTTTGAAGAGGCTGGAGAGTGAGTCGTAGCCGTCGCCATTCTCGCTGCCAGTGGACAAGTGCTCCTTGATGCTAAGGTCATCGCTAACGATGGAATTCGCTTTGGACGCTTCCAGTCGCTCGATCACCTTCGCCTGGACGCTGTCGTCGAACTTGTAGACGGTCTAAAACCCATATCATAATGGACTGAAAATGGACAGTTAACGCACATTTTGATTGGCCTTGTCCTGGAGAATCTCGGCCGCAATGGACTGCAGGAACAGCGACAGTATGACCGCCTGAACAAGGAATATTTGACTGCAAGCACAGAAGAAGGAATACCATGCTGGACCACCGCATGCCACTGCGGTCCGGACCAACGCATGCCACTGCGGTCCGGACCAACGCGTGTTCACTGCGGTCCGGACCAACGCATGTTCACTGCGGTCCGGATTAACGCATGCCACTGCGGTCCGGTCCAACATACGACACTGCGGTCCGGACCAACACATGTCACTGCGGTCCGGACCAACGTACGTACGCCACTGCGGTCCGGACCAATGCATGCCACCGCGGTCCGGACCACGCGTGGCACTGCGGTCCGGGACCACGCGTTGCATTGCGGTCCGCGACCACGCATGCCTCTTGCGGTCAAGGCCCATAGTGACGATGTGGCTCGAAGCCACAAAACATGTACCGATTTCTTCATGTACGTCTTGACTCAGGTTTCCGAGCAAAACTCGGTCCACACCATTCCAGGCGTCGTTCATTTAGCGCCGTCGGTCATTGGCACTTAAACTGGTCGAAGCCATGCCTGACGAAGATGGAAGATCCGCTGTGATGCTTAGCAATTTACACGCATTGGATACGCTCGATGGAGCTTAGCTTAGCGAGAGACTAAAAGTTTAGTCTGTAGAAGTTTAAATCAGAGAAACGCCCTGGAATAGCAGTTCTCGGAAGCGTCCCGTGGAGCTGATGCATCGTTTTGAATGTTGCTATGCAGATTTGAGCATTACAAAGCTTCGAAGGATTGGCGGATCATCGTTCATCAGCCACTGTCCTACGTCCATATCGCGCTCTATTCGTCGGCGCCGTATAGCGACCTCAAACGTGATGGCTCTCGTGTTCGCCTTCGTTCCGTGGGTCTCACTGCTCTCGTCGGTATCACTCTCGTCCTTTGGTTTGTTCTGTCTCGCTATGATATTAGTCCTACATTTTCCTTGTACTCCAGGACGATCTGCCGCCTTCCCACCTTCAGCTCGCACTCGGTGTCCCTCGAAGGAAAATCGCTCACAACTGGCGCTAGCGCCTCGTAGCACATAAAACGCAGATTGGCTCCAAAGCTTAATCGACTTTTCTAAGACAGAATGTGGAACTTAGCCGTAGGAACTCTAAAGCATGCTGCTCCACGGGCTGATTTTTCGGCATTTCGTCGCGAGACGCGGGTCCGGGTGTCGGCCTAAAGATTCCGCCTAGAACGCGGGATCCGCATTGGCAAAACTCTAAGCAAATAGCAATTAATCCAACTTGTTTTTCATAAAATTATTCTTCATGGGCGGTTCTCACTGTTTCCCTTGATAAGTGAAAGCCTTTTGGTCGTGCTTTCACCAAACGTCATGACGGTAACGGCATGCAACTGACATCTGAAATGTAAACTCTTCGTTCTCCTGATCACAATGAAGACACAGTCAAAAAATTGGGTTGATAGTGATAGAACAATTCCCCCCTAACGTAGTAGCCTTCTTACTACAACGAGTCCCGAGAATTCACTTCAGCCACTTTATGACAGTGCCGAAACAAGACAAATAAATGAACGAAGATACACGCATATATAGTGACGCATGTAGGCTTATTTGCATACTGGCTACTTGCCGCCGCCGCCTGAAGCCGAAGGTCCTCCGAGGCTGCGTTTGCGTGAGAAGGGCGTAAGAGGGCGCTTCGTAGGTGGGCCTTCATCGGAGGTGTTGTCGGTGGACATGAACGAGCGGTAGTGGCCGAGGTCCTGATACTCGAGCACAAAGCGTTTGGCGGCCGCGAGCAGTTCGTACTTCACCCATGGTCCGTGGAAGACTAGCGAGCGGCTGGCGTAGGGCACGAGCAGCTCGTCCGTGAAGGCGTCGATGGGAGCGAAGAGGCGCGGGTGCTTGTCGATCTCGCGCAGCTGACCGATGACGCGGGTGAAGGCGGCATCTTTGGGCTGGTCCGTGATCGGCGGGAGCAGAAGGACGCCGACGTGACGGTGGGCAAGAATGAAGTTGACCATGGCCTGCAAGGGTGGCAGCCATGCGGAATGTCCATTTGGAAGTGGAAGCCAGATGATCACGAATCGTGCACCGCGCGTGAAGTACGTCTGCGACACGCGAGTAAGGGCCGTACTCGCCGAGGTAGCTTCGATGTACGTTAAGTCGCCCCAGCGCTTGCCGATTCGGAGCTGTGTGGAATCTGCGATGAGCGTGAGCGGAGTGCGAATGGAGCGCTGACGCTGCAGAACGGTGGTGACCACGAGTTCCATCTCTCTGCCAATGAATTCTTCGTTAAAGCGAATGGCGTCGAGTGGTCCGTGCTGACGATAGACGAGCGCTCCCGCCGCTGCGGCCAAGATAGCGCGCTGTCGGCTACGGCAGGTGTCGTGCGTCAGAAAGTGGTGGTACGCTGACGGAATGAATGCGGCCACTTCACGTGTGCTGACCGGTAGGCGGCTCGGGTCGTCCAGATAAGACTGCTTTTGCTCCGTCGTCATTGATTCCGACGCAATCACCGCCATCATGCATGCCATGTCGTATGGGTTTGTGGCTTGGGCACGGCGAAGCGGTGTACGCAGAGCCGTTGGCAAGACGCTCATCACGTCCACGGTGTACGTTGGGCAGTCAGAGCAGCTCCAGTGAGGGTCCAGAGGGGTATCGTTGATCATCATCACGTTCAGTGGCTTGCTCTCACCGTCGACGACTGCCTGAGTGGTCGCTCTAAAGTTTCGATATGAATTACCTGCAAGTATACTGAACAGGCCAAGGCTATTCTTCTTGAGGACATCAAGT
Source organism: Aphelenchus avenae (assembly GCA_020875895.1). Classification (NCBI taxonomy): domain Eukaryota; kingdom Metazoa; phylum Nematoda; class Chromadorea; order Rhabditida; family Aphelenchidae; genus Aphelenchus; species Aphelenchus avenae. The sequence continues at coordinate 15,571 of JNEY01000612.1, read as the reverse complement.
GCTGTGGGGCTATCGGTAGTCACCTCGTAGTTGCCCGGGTCACTAGCCGTCTCTGAGTTAGTCATAGGGAGAATCGCGTGCATCCGTCCGGGTGGGGTTGGGTTCGATGTCGGCGTGTAGCTACTTCGGGTTGTTGGGTTCTGTGTGTTTGGAGCTGTTTGGAGGTGTTGGTTAGTTTGGCGGAAGCTGCCTCGGGGAGGTCCTATCATTTCCGTTTTGGGACGTGGTGGGCGGGACTGTACCCGTGCTTCGTCGTAGCTCAACACCACTGGTCGTAATGCGGGGTACAGTTTACCGGTCGGTGCCGTGGCTAAGGTGACATTAAGTTGTGCTTCGAGGTGCGCATCAAACAAGTTTCCCATCAAAACCGTTGTTTTCAAGCCGTCTAGCCAAGTGTTATCCGCGTTGGGAGCTCCGGCAGGGAACACAGTTGCAATTTTGGCTTCTAGCCGGTAGATAAAGTCTTTCAGGGACTCGTCACGAGTTTTCCGCATGTTATAGAGTTCCCTTTGCAGGCGTATACGCGTCAGGGGGGTGTCTTCCCCCGAAGCTTTCTTTAGCTCCTCCGCTACTTGTGTGAAGGTCAACGAGTGCAGGTTATCTATGCTGGTCATCCATAGTTTGGCTTTTCCTGCTAGACACTTTTCCAGGTAGTAGAGTTTTTGTGGGTCCGAGAAGGTGCCGTATCGTGCCTCGAACTCCCGCAAAAACTCCGTACAGGTTCTGCTGCCTTCTCCCGTGAAAGGTTGGATGGGTGGTAGGGACAACTGGGCCACCGTTGTTGCCAGTGTGCTCATTACCGTGTCGTACTCGGTATTTGTTTTTGACCTACCGAGCGACGGCAGCGTCGACCTTGTCGAGCTTGTCCTGACACCCGGCATGCTGCGACTCGACTGTCTTAGCCATTCCTGTAATATGGGATCGTTATCATCTTGACCCCCTTGTGCCATCTCACCATCGCCCGACAACTGGGCCTTAACGTCCCGCAGTTCTTTCTCCTTCGCCTCGAGCTCAAGCTTCAGATTCCTGATCGTCTGGTCCTTCTGCACTGCTTCTTTGTCCAGGGTATCGTATCGGAGGTTGCTCTGCTCCAGTTCCGTCTCGAGCTTTAGCAGCTTGTGTTCGATTTCCTGGACGGACAGTAGGCCGCGGTTAGCGAGCAGCTCTGCCAATTGGTCCTGAAAATTGGGCACTTCTACTTGTTGGATATCTTGTGCAAGCGCGTCCGTAAGCGAGGTTAGGTTCTCACATAGTTCGTTCACGTATTCTTGATATTTGTAAACCTCGGCTCCCCAGTTTTGTACGACTGCTGCGTCCAGAGAAGCCGTCATGGCAATTTGGGTAACGAATCGACCGATAAAGAATTTGCCGTCAAGTTTGCCTTTTGAACGTATGATAGTCAGCCTTTTTATGTTCGCTAATTTGCGGAGTACGCTCACCTGCCATCCCGTCAACGGCTGTCTGTGTTCCTCGTCCATGTCGTTCGGTCGGTTCGTTGGTCGGTTACTGGGGTTGCGTTCGGGAAAACCTAGGTTAGTTGTATTCAAGCTATGTGCTGACTGGTTGCGTAACGCGAAATCACGCGAAATGAAATAGGAATAATCGGAGAGCTCAGCCCCGACCGACTGCCTAGCGCCGGGGAGGACGGTATGGCTGCTGAGTCGAGTAGGGTGCTCTGTGCTGCGCTTATCTGACTGTCCCATCGGTTCTGCGGCTGGCCTTTGTGAACCGCCGCCTCTTCGACAATATCACTGGTGGAGATGTTTACCTCACTGCCGTCTGTCTGAGCTTGTTTACTGCACATGGTCGGGTCACCTCGTATACGTACGGGCTGTGCCGCCTGTTTCACGTTGCAAGCTACTGTATCGGCCTCACCAAACAAATCTCACTCGTAACAGGTCCTCGATAGTAACAGGTCTTGGATCGTAACAGGTCTTGGATCGTAACAGGTCGGCTGAAGCTGGCTGGCCCAAGTAGCCTTCTTACTACAACGAGTCCCGAGAATTCACTTCAGCCACTTTATGACAGTGCCGAAACAAGACAAATAAATGAACGAAGATACACGCATATATAGTGACGCATGTAGGCTTATTTGCATACTGGCTACTACGTGTAAGATCCCTAGATGACACTATCCTTAGATTAGCACTTGGATTCGACGAAACCAACGACGATACCTCATCAGTTTTCCAGTGAAAGACTGCACGCGCAAATTCACATGTTCGGGGCCTACCGCGGACTGGTTGCCTGCGATCTACGTCGGACTACACAAGCAACAAGGTCCTGAACCATTATGAACTCTGCTGAAGGGATTTATTTATTTCTCAACAGGTCCAGGATGCAGAAAACTTGGAACAAATAAATGCATAACTGATGCAGATCGAGCATAAACGTCGTGCGGGCCACTGCAGCTCTAGGCACTAAAAGAACATATCTAAAGCACATAAAGACATAATTGTGCGTAAAAGTTTGTCGCAAAGGGTATTTATATGACTTTCCAAGTGACACGTTTTCCAGGTAAATCGCACGTCCGAAGAAACGCAAAAGCAGAGCCGACGAAAAGTTTTGATCGCTTGTAGCTACTAATTCCGGAGTGAACATGTCATCAATAAAAAAGTTGATATTGGCTTAGAGATGGTTTAAAAGTCTAAAGACCGATCGAAAAGCTCTGCGGAGGGCCAAAGAATACCGTCATACTAAAAGGTTACAACAAAACGTACTTTAAGTGTCTCTAAGAAAAGCTCAAAGCCGGCCTACCGATCGGTGTCCTCCACTTCCTCCACGATAGCATCGCTGCCCTCCACTTCCTCCACGATAGGCTGTGACTGCGGCTGATGACGACCACGCTCGCGACGGCGACCACCACGGTGAGTGTTCCGGCGAGCGGGCTCGCTGCTGTTCCTCAACTTCATCATTTCGAGCTCAATCTTCATCTTCTCGAGTTCAATCTTCTCCTTCTCGACGTTGATGTTGTCCTTGTCGTTGTCGAGCTTCTTCAAGTTCACCACATGATTAGACATCGCGACGATCACGTTTTGCTGATGATTCACGCTAATAGCCAGCATCTCTTTGTTGTTCTCAGCCCCTAAAATTGCTAGAAAACTTTCTAGCCTATAGGCGTACTGTCAGCGGGCTCCGTTCAGCGCGCTTGTTTGGAACTTACATTTCAGTGCTGAAGCCGTCCGATCCTTTTCCAGCTCCTTCGTGATCCCGGCTGTCAGATCGTCGCGATGCATCTGCATCTCCTTGTTGTCCTTGGAGAGCTGCGGCAGCACTTCGGCCTTGTACTTGTACTCGGCGAGCTTGCACTCCTTAGCGGCATCGTTCGCGTGATGCACCGCGTCCTTGTAGTTGTCGCCGTCGCGCCCGAAGAGGTCACAGACTTCGAAGAGTCCACAGATTTTGAGCGACATGCTGGTTTGTTCCGGATTTTGCAGCGCCACTGCCTCGACATCGCCTTGCATTGTCTGAAGTGGTGCAAAGGCCGAGGAGTAGTTTTGATGCTCCGCGAACGAAGCGGGAAGTTGAAGAACCGACGTCTGCAGCATCTTGTTCACCGGCACCAACGGCTGCGCCGCGAGAGGCAAGCCCTGGATGCCGTCGATCCGCATCTGCTCGATAGGAACCACCGCTTCTGCGGGCGGCATATCGTTTTGGGACATCGTAATAGACCAATTCCTAAAATGATAGCCGTATAAAATACGAAGGTTGACTTATGATTTTCACTGGAACAGTAGCCATAAGCATGTGCCTAACCCTCATAAAACGTTTGGACTATGAAAGTAGTAGCCACAGGGACAGTCATTATGCTCAGGGCAAATTTACCGTTTTGTAACTTCAAATCGCAACTGTCTTCACGGGGAAATTGGCTGCAGCCACGGGCTCCGAGACGCGGAGATTGATTCCTAGCAAGCCTGGCTGTTGTCGCCAAGCGAGGCTTTATATACTGCTCTCATCACCAGTGAATCTTTCGATTTGCTGACATAAAATGACTCTTCCTTCTTAACGGGTGCACAGTTAGAATGACTCATGGCGCTTTGGGCGCACTTATTTGCCTACTCTGCCATCGTGGCGTCTGTTCCCCGTTACATCGTTTTCTTGTTTTCGCCTAAGACGGACGAATCGTCGCTGCGATTTACTGGCTTGCGAAATGCCTTGCTCCCAATGACTCAGAATGAGTTGGTCATTTTTTGGCTTTCGCTAGCACATTCGCGAGCTCATCTTGAGTCACTGACGTTCGTTTCGGTGTGCACTAGCGGACGGTGTTTATGATATCCATTCCTGAAAGAACTGGAACATCGTGTGACGATGAGTCAACGTGGGTAAAACAAGTCGCATCAGGATTCGGAAGAGTGAGATGAATGCCGCGGATGCCTCATTTTATGCCAGCGAACAAAACGAAAAACCTAATTGCGACGACGGCATCTTCAGGTTCTTCGAAGGAGCCCGATTGGGTTAGTTGCCTATGGAAAGCATTTAGCTACGCTTGATCAATGAAGTGATCCTTTGATCAAATCAACTAGAGAAAAACAATGAGTTGCCTCATTAACGGTTTTCGGTCCAGCGCACATGCAGGAAGTGCGACACGACGGTAGTCAGGCATCCTCGTCATTCGTGTTTAACTCAGATGTCAGCGAGAAGCTTCGGTCCGTTGCCTTAGGCTTCTTGTGAGTGCCGCATGTTACCTGAACTGCCATTTACCGATGCTTCTTCATGGTTGGATGTATCAGGCGGTAGCACTTGACGCATTATTTATCCTTGTGTCGACTACCTCCCCCCTTCTGTCGTAGGATTTCTCTGTTCGGTCCTACTCTTTGTAAAAAACCTGTACATGTGTGATAGGCACCTATCGACTCGACGTCCGTCAGCAAATTCCACAAGCTTTGGAAACGCGATTGGGTCCTAATAAATGCTGAAAAGCTCATTGTTATTCCAGTCTAGCGACATTCCGTCAATGCCACGTAGCGCAGTCCGGTGTGGACCACCTCGACCGTTGATGGTTCTGGTAGAAACTGGACTGGTAAACATCAGCTTAAACCGGCAAAGAACTATGCAGTGGATTATCAAGTACGCATTAACAGTTCATGTTAAACAGGTAGTGGGTACATTGGACTGCTTAACATGAGCTTAAACCTGCAACGAGCTATGCAGCAAATTCTCGAGCATCATTTAACGCTTCAAGTTGAACAGGCTGGTGGCTATATTCAAGTATATACTTACAGGCTTCATAGTCGCGGACGGCCTACCTTAAATGGCTTACTCACAAAAATGGCTATATGTTGACCATCAATACTGAATCGTCAGTTTGCAGAATATGGGATTTTGTCAACGTAGGAACATGATGTCTTTTTGCAGCTAAGTGGCCCATAGAACGCCATGCAGGGCCAACGGAGCCGCCTCCAATGCGCCCGCGAGTGTTTGCCCTGTTAAGACATTGTCGGAGCGTGGGTAAATCGCAGGCCTCTAGACACTGGGCCAAGAGAATGCTCGGCCAGGCAATGCCCCCACTTCTGGCGGCTGGTCCACGTTTATCTTTTCCATCGGCACAAAACGCATACATAGTAATGCGTTGTTCCGAAAACGTAACGTAGTATTATGCGACTGCGGCAACCGACTGGCAGAAATCACAGAAGAAGTAGGAGTAATATCGTCGAGAGAAGGGAGTGAGTCAAAAGAAGCTCCTGGGAAGGTAAATACATTCGATGCTGGGCATGCGGGATATGCAAATAACCATGGGGCACCTTCAAGTAAGCAAGAAAAAGACACCCGACAAAGAAAATATAGGAATATGGGGAGAAGTTAGTGGGGAAGGTCAACATCATTAATATCGGCGAACGAGTATCATCGGCCACAAATCGAATGTGGAATCGGGTGGCGTCTGAGTTGGTGACACGCTGCGGTGGCGGTAATCAAAGGTCGGCGTCCGTAATGTCGTCGAATGAGTCATCGTTGAACGGCATTTGATACTAAAAATTGTGGTAAGCATGTATCCATCAATGAACGTCTACCGATGTTGTGTACACTAATGACACGTGAGAACGATCAGGTATCGTCCACCACCGCCCATACAATTACAGACGGCCCGCCTGATGTCTCGAAAGTGGCAAATTACCGAGATGATTCTGAAGAGACTCGAGAGTGAGTCGTAGCCGTCGCCATTCTCGCTGCCAGTGGACAAGTGCTCCTTGATGCTAAGGTCATCGCTAACGATGGAAGTCGCTTTGGACGCTTCCAGTCGCTCGATCACCTTCGCCTGGACGCTGTCGTCGAACTTGTAGACGGTCTAAAACCCATATCATAATGGACTGAAAATGGACAGTTAACGCACATTTTGATTGGCCTTGTCCTGGAGAATCTCGGCCGCAATGGACTGCAGGAACAGCGACAGTATGACCGCCTGAACAAGGAATATTTGACTGCAAGCACAGAAGAAGGAATCCATGCTGGACCACCGCATGCCACTGC
>JNEY01000611.1:47166-60363 GCA_020875895.1 Aphelenchus avenae | reverse complement strand
TTCCCACTAATTTTTTGTTCCCACTAATTTGGGGTATTTTCCCCACTAATTTGGGGTTTTTCTCCCACTAATTTTTCGTACCCACTAATTTTTTCTTCCCACTAATTTGGGGTATTTTCCCCACTTATTTTTTCTTCTCACTAATTTGTGGTTAATTTCCCACTAATTTTTTCTTCCCACTAATTTGGGGTTTTTCTCCCACTAAAGTCTGTTCCCACTAATTTGACGTTTTTCTCCCACGATGTTCTTTTCTTAATGTTTTATACCAGACTTAAAAGTTCGCATAAAAATGCATCGACATATAATGCATGTATGCAACGCTATACAACCTGGGTTATGACAAGGATTTACCTAAGCTGTTCTCAGAGCACAGTGACGCTTTCCCTATAATTCTGGTTTCATGTTCTGTTCTAGTGTTGGCGCGAAAGGCGCGCGCGCAGCCCCACGCATGCACAATACAGCCCCACTACCAGTCCCGGCTTAGTATGTTACCCACAGAAAAGTCCTGAAACTCACTAGCTAAACCGGATTAAGCTTAGGCTTAGAGGTAGTCTACGCGGCGCCGTAGGTGCCGGGAACTCTCTAGCTCTAGCAAGAGATAGTTCAACAATCAACCGTACGGGAGCGGGTGCGAGCGAAGCGAGCATCCCCCGCACACTACAAAGCACGCCGAGGCGATTCTTGGGGCTCACAGCTCGGCGTGTTGTGATCTTTGGTGGGAATTTTCGATCATACAATTTAGGGGCTCCGGTCCGAAGGTCCGTCGTGAGTCGAATTAGTGGAAAATGCGCGGAAGCGCGGAATTATTGGGAAAGTAACCCCAAATTAGTGTGAGCTTAGTGGGGAAAATACCCCAATTTAGTGGGAACAAAAAATTAGTGGGAAGAAAAATTAGTGGGAAATTTACCCCAAATTAGTGGGACCGAAAAATTAGTGGGAGAAAAACACCAAATTAGTGGGAACAAAAATTAGTGGGAAATTAACCCCAAATTAGTGGGACCGAAAAATTAGTGGGAAATTAACCCCAAATTAGTGGGAAATTTACCATGGACGCCTTTTTGGAGGCGAAAAAATTCCGAAAATTTAGAGAACAATGAGGACACCGGCGACGACGACACGCTTCTTGCCAACGACGACTTGGAGCACGATGGCGAGTCAGTTTCGGTCGAGGAAGCGCATGTCGTCACTGACGTCATGGACTACGACGCACCGCTGGAGCAGGCCCACTATATTGTTAGTTTACCAACCGCTTTAAACAAAAGCGCTGTTATAGTGTGCCAAACGGTTCGTATTCAGAATAGGTTGTAGCACCCTTGGAGAGCCTTCTCGGGGTAACTTAATGCAGTAGATGTATCTTGGAATTAAGCGGTACCGCATGCCGAAGTAACCATAGCTGCTTCTACGTTTGCGTACCAATACCAATCCGCTCCGCATAACAATAATCTCAAGCGCTGGGGACCGCCTATAAGTTTAGAACGGAAACCACGGGATAACTATGGTTTGCGTGCAGTTTGCCCTACCGTGCTGATGCCAACCCTGTGCGGGGACCGAACATCCAGGCCCCGACCCCCGCCCCCAGCCCCACAAGGCCTCTGGCCCCCAGGCCCCAGCCACGGCCTCGGGCGCCCCGGCCTGCGGGGGGAAGGGGGGGGGGCGCCCATAGCCCCCTAAAATTGTTCGTAGGTTGCTAAAACTCGTTAAAACATGCGCACTTATGACATTTTTGACTTCAGCATACCTATACCATTTCTGACCTATTACTTAATAACGCCGTTAAAAACTAAGAATTAGGCTCTTTTTCTCTTTATTTTTTCCCTTGCGTGGACGCGGGCCTACGGCTTACGGCCCCCGGTTGACCTCAGGCCCCAGCCCCCGTCTACCCTCGGGGGTCGGCCCCCAGCCCCCGCACAGGGTTGGCTGATGCACAGCATGACGTACAATCAAGCGTACCAAGTGGTATCGCGTCATGCTTACTAAGCGGCAGCATGAAGTGACATGTCAGACTTTGAACACATACAAGAATTCCAAAGTTGACTAGTGCAAAAAATGACTCACCGGCTACAATTAGGTACCGCATGCCAAAACCATCGATCTACACAGGTTAAATGAATTCTTTGGATCCGGATCCACGCATAGGACACGTTTTATAAACCCCACTTTGCCCCGCCCCCTTCCCCGTGCCGACCTCCATGCCGAATCGGTACTAGAGATCGGGGCTGGGCACCCGTACCGTACCCGTACTCGTACTGACCCCTCCCGTACCGTAGCCGTACCCGTATTTTACGGCTACGGGTACGGCTACGGCCCGTAATACGGTACGGCTCCCGATCTCTAATCGGTAAGGCTATGCCATCCTACGTGAAGGCGCCGTACAACAGCTTTCAAAAAATTCCGGGAATGCCCGAAATGAAGCCCTCTGTAGGTTTTGACAGCCATACTTGCAATGTTTGTCTAAGCTACATCGTTCAGCACGCTAGAAGTTTTTCGAAGCCTGCTTAACGTGATTTTTTAAAGTAATTTTTCGGACTTTGGTAAAAAATTGTGCCAAAATACTCAACTCTCCCCGAGAAAGGGCAATTTTTGCTTTGGTGCCGTTTTGGGATCGTGCCGTGACGTATTCCGTGTCGTACCAGTAGGGCACGGAACACAATCCCGTACTGGGCCCCAGTTGTGCAGTATTCCGTTATGCGAAACACGCCACGAAGACCGGAACAGAACACGGCTCGGCTCGGCTGCATAAGTCTAATATTAACCACATGCCATACCTGAAACTCTGTTTACAAAGCGCTACCGGATGCACACGCAAACAAGACATTAGCAGACGATGCAGTTTTTACATTTTAGCACACTTTTAACAACTGATTTTAACCTGCCGCCTGGCGCCTCGTCGGTACGGCGCTAAATATTTCGTCTATTCGGGAGAAGGCTGTGGACCACGGGTGCGGCGACGAGGGACTCGAAGGATTTAATCCGTTAGCATCTAGCGTGCGTTCACGCGCACGCAGCGACGCTAGTGGGATTTCACATTTTTTTCATGCTCTCAGTTGACGTCCGACGTACGCTATTGCCAAAGCTTCATGTTTTGCATGTGATACATGCGCAGCTCGTATAACGCGCTGTCTCTCGCCAAGCAGTGCTTTCGCAACTTGGTTCAGACTAAGTCACTTTCCACCTTGCGTCGACACTTCGTCCGTTTGGTCATCGAGCCATCTGTTGTAAAGCAGCCATTCGGGACTCGCGATCACGGTTGGCCGCTTCCGTCAAAGTGCGGCACCGTCCTGTGGTGCGAAATGGGCCATGATCGTGAGCCAGGACTTTAGAAGTAAGCCAATATTTTTCGATTATTTTTTCTGTCTTTTCTAGTTGACCGAGACAGATGAAACTTAACAGTTTTGCATCAAGGAAGCACCTCACAGAATGATACTAGCATCCATTGAAGCTGGCATTTTAGGACACGTAATGAGACATGCGGTCAATAAACCTAAACACACTAATCTGGTCACCATCAAAGTTTTAAACTTTTTTCGGAACTGGGTGAACAAAAATAGAGAAATACGGTATGGCCATACTGAAATAGAGCGGTGTGTAGCGCCATCACAATGGGGTTTGCGGATGTGATGCGCTCGACACAATACCTAACGATCAGCACCGCAATAAATTTTGTTGTATACGTGAGATAACACAAAAGTAAAAATAGAACAGAAATAAGTGATTGTAAAAATTTTTCTACAGCGAATGGAGTCCAGTGTTCTGAATTATAGCAGTTTTCGTGAAGGAAATTCTTGTAAGACTGAGACCGGCGCTGACCACCAGTAACACCCGTAATGCCGTTGCAGGTTCTTCTCTTCGGTGGCGAGGTCGATCGAACACGTCGTCAAGATGAAACTCCTAAGCAGCGCCTACGTCCATGACTTCACTCTTCGTCAGAACCCTACTTGGACGGCAGTCGTTCCGAGCGCCCTGTGTACGAAGCTCGGCGATGCGATGCAATCCTCCTCGATTGGCAGTGGACCATCGATGGCGTCGGCGGCCTGGACGCAATCGCCCGATTCGGCGACATTCTAGCGCCGTTCAGAGAAGTGAAGGAGCTCCGCTCACTCGCCGTCCGTCGCTGCCCCGTTTTCAGCGTCCAGGCTTTGCAAGCTCTCGTAGATGAGTGCTGCCCGGGAATCCAATGGGCGTGAGAGTGTGCATATGCTTTCCGTTATACCTAGTTGTTTGTTTGGTTGCTGTCATTTATTATCGTATATTCTTCTGTACCCCTATTATTCTTACATTGTCTCGGAATGTTTTCGTTTATTGCTAATTGCACAGCGCCTTACAATTAAAATCCATCAAGTCTAGCTTTAATTTTCGACTTCAACAAATTTCTGACATTAGCAGATGTCTTGCACTTGACTACAAGTGAAAAACTAAATGACCGTTCAGAAATTATGTGAACTCGCAAAGCGATTTTTGGGCGCCCCCTCCCCCCCTATGTGAACATTTGTGAACAGCTGCTCAACCCCCCTCCCCTCCCCCGTATGTCCACAAAAATTTCATGTCACTATATGCAGTGTCAGTTCCGGAATTTTGAGCATTTATTTGGAATAACATTATTCTCGTATGTTGTAAGTAGCCGCACTAGGTTGTTTGTCGATAAGGACCCAACATATCAATTAAAGCTTAGATTTAGAATCGCAAGTGTAACGAAAGTAGTGTCTGTCCGAGCCTACGGCGGGCGTTGTTGATGCGTCCGAGTGTTCACGTGAACACACCACTGAGCCCCCTACCCCCTCTGTGAACAACTGTGAACAATTCGTTGACTCCCCCTCCCCCCATGTGAGGTTCACATACTTTCTGGACGCTCCCTAAGCTTATTTGTAGAAGACCTAGGAGAAAGCCACATTTCCGTTTGCATTCACTTTTTTTACCGTGGCTTGGCCATGATCGAGACAAAGTTATCCAAGCGGGCACATGTCTGGAACATGATGTCTTAGCATGCCTTTAGCTACGCAAGCCATCGTTTACCTATTAGATTTCTCTAACAGTTAATCAAAATCGGTTGCAGTGGCATAAAAATGGTCAAAGCAATGCTCATGAACGAGTCACTGTCATGACCATCTCCCGTGTCATTTGTCCATTTCTGACCTCCTCATCCCGTCAATAACGCTATTAGATGAACGGGGAAAATGGTGAAAGTTATGTCAGCTCGCACAAATATGCCCGTACCGTGCAAGACCCTCTAAATATCCTCTGAATAAATATTTTTGTTCGTGAGGTGCCAGCGGCCTACAGCAATTCCAGAAAAATCTTTTAATGACACAAAGTGAAGCGTCATTGACTGGACGACGTAGTGAGAAACTAGATTTTACGAAGGATTTTCTTTGACGTACTTTGGCTATTTTTTCCAAGAACGAAATATTACGCTAATGTGGCTTGGCCCGAGAGGTGTATTCGGGGGGGGGGGGCTTCTCGAAAACCCTTCTTCACCACCAAATTTTTATCTGGTTCGCATTGTTATTGGATAAAAACCACACGCGTACAACGGGCGTCAAAAGAATCATTGTAAACGTCGACCTTATGTGAAGCGTCCGACGTGACCGGATAGTACTTCCAAGCGAGCTCTAGCCATACGAACTTGTACCCGCAGCGAATCGCGATCATCGCCCGAAAACATCCTCCGTCCGATGCCCGCCAAGGGTTTCGATTGGCTTTGCTCAGTTCTTCATCAAGCATTTTTAGCAGCATTCCGGATACCGGAGTCCGTTCTCGTACTTCCAGCGGCGCTGCCAGCCGTTTCAGCTTTCCGACCCTGAATATCGCCCATCACTTTTTGGTTGTGAAGCTTGCTCATACGTTTTTGAAATGACCTGCGAATTATTCTTAATCCACTCAAAACCAGAATGCATGTGGTTGCCGCACTGTCGCCCACAGCGTTCACGAAACAACACAATATTGACGCCCGCACTCTTCACGATTCCCAGGTGTGCTTTCGTGTCGTTGGCGGTCCACCAACTGGCGTCTCTTTGCTCAGCCGTCTCCACGTTGATCCACTTGTCGTCGGCCATCATTTCGCAGTCGTCGCAGTTGTAGTACACGAAAGCCTTATGATCGGCAATGGGATCTTTATACCTGGAATAAAGGACATCATTAATGAACGAGTAGGTATTTCATGGTTTGCAATCGACACAGATTGGCAAAATCTTGAGCTTGTTGTTTCCCAGCTTGCGGATCATAAGACTTTGGAGTACCCCATTATAGGGGAAGGTTTTTCTGTGTAGTGATTTTCGTTGTGCATGTGTTTTGTGGAACACAAAATCTTCGACCTTTTTGAAAAACGGCGTAGACCTGGATTTGCATGAAGCTCGCAGAGAACGCAAAGCGTAAAAAATTAAAATTTTTATGTCAAACTATGTCTGATTAAAACGCTAACTACTCTGTTTGCGTATACCAGCTCTGTTTTTGGAAAGTTCGACCAGCCGTCAGCGTAAGATGGCTATAAAAAGGCTCGATATGATATATGTTTTTTTACGTCGAAGTAATTAGAGTGCACTGGTACTTGTTACTAGAACGCAATAATACTTCTGACTTACGTAAAATGCTACATACGAGAATGTGAGAACAAAAATTTAGAATAATTTTTGGCGACGCAGGTAGGATGCCGCTCAAAAAGCCTAATGCTGGAATCCACACCTACTAATCAGGGCTGGGGACTTTCAAAAATAAAACCGAATCCGAATCCGAATCCGAAGCACAAACCACCGATTTCCGATCCGAATCCGAAGCACCAAGTTTTAATTATAATCAAAACCATGGTGCAAAACTACAACACATTTGCGCCCACAACACACATACACTAGATAAATTTGCCCGCCGCTAGGCGCCGACCGACGAATTTTTCACTATATTTGTCAAATTTTCCGCTAAAATTTCGTTGGTATCGCCTGCGGCGGGCCAGATTTTGCATGTTGCGGGCGGGCCGAAAAGATTCGGAAATTCGGTCCAATTTGGGCAAACCGAATCCGAATCCGAATCGAAGCGAAAACTACCGAATTTCCGAATCCGATTCCGAACCCGAATCCCCAGCCCTGCTACGAATGATCATTTAGGTATTAGAGTTGCAAGCGCGGTATGCACCGACTTACTCAGCCCATTGCAGGTCGATTTTCTCCGAGATTTTCTTCGCGAGCGAGTTGTAATTTTTCGCGTCGTCTTCAGTCGGATATTCGTACGTGCCCGATCCTTCAGCGAGAGTCTTTGCCGTTTCAATGGCAGCGTCGGGCCAATACCTCAGTTTCTGAAGGTGGACGCTGTAATACGCATTCACGAAAACACAGGCGGATTTGAACTGATAGCGGTAGGTGGGGGGGGGGAGGGGTCTTTGTGAAGTTCTTTCTGGGTGTGCCTGTGTGTGTGGATACACTTGGTTAGCTCGACAGTCTAGGTTTTGTGCAGTTTTCAACGGCATAACATCGGGTATCCTATAAATTCAGCACAATTTGCTATTTGGGCCTTTGTTCCCTTTGAAAAATAGTAACGTATGGTACTATTTTTAAGCTAAAAGTTACCGCGTTTGCGAACGCTGCTTCAAAGGATTTTTCAATGGCGTCTGGCAATGACTCCAATGGGCCTGTCTGGGACGTCCGCGAATACTGACCGTTGCGCAACGCGTAGACGAATATCTACAATAAATTACTTTCTGTACGGTCCAAGTCGCATTACCAAATGAAAAAGCCGTATGCGCAGAATGTCCGATGTTTTGAACAACTGGTCGTAGTCGTACATTGGGCCAAGAACCTCGTCCAAAACGCATGTTGAGAGAAGTACACTAAACGTGTTTGCTGTTATTCTCGCTAAGGAATGAGTAATCCCGCCATTCTACGCATCGTCAATTCGTACTAGGTCCAAAAACCGAACAAATTAACTTTGAGAGAGTCCAGGTAGTCCTGTTCGTACCGTCTGTTCTGAATAGCGTGAAATGACCTTTAACGCAGGCAAGATTTCCCGAATGTAGCCCTCCCCACGCTGCCTTTAAGCCCCAAGCACTCTCTTTCACGTAGCCTCAGCGCACAACGCTGTTTTAACTCAGCTCGGGGTTCCGATACTGGCGCCCAGAATCGAGCATGGTCGTCGTGGTATGCTGGTTCCTAATCGCCACGTAACTAACTTGTTTTCGCAGTTGCTCGGCATCTTCGACACTATCTATGGTTCCGGCCGATGACACGTCGTGACGAATGCTTGACCGGCTTTCTAAAAAACTGACATTCCACTTTCGTAATTCGCGAAAGAATTCTTGCGAAACTTTAACGATGGTAGAACACCCTGAATTCGCAGCCAATCCGCTCGAGCGTTTTCGCTGTGCAAAGCTGGCGATGATATGAAGGCACCATGTCGTTAATGAGCTTCGCGACGGCGTCGGTCATTGCCTTATCCACTTCACTGCATAATCCCTTGAGGTACGAGTCCAGTGTCTAAAACGCTTAAAGCTACGCTTAAGACATGAATCGACACTCCTGACCTCAAAGTACTCTTTCAGACGCGTGGATTTTATGACGTCCAGCGGTATTTCTTGCATGGTCGAACTAAAAGTTTGCATCACTTCTTCCGACATGTTCCGCGCAGGCTGCACACGTTCCCCGCGCGTCACGGGCGCAACCCAGTCAAGCGGTGCCTAGTTGAATTTTACGTCAAAATTCCTCCAGTTCCTCGGACAACTTACATGCATCTCGGATTCGTTGAATAGCAACCCACGAATGTACCAGTTGACGTCCATCACAGGGTAGGTAACCGAGCTCATTCTATCTATGTTGTTGAGGTTTGTGCCTTGTTCGATCCCTTTCTTGTAGCTGTACATAAAGTACCCGACTTGTTCTAAGTGCGCAAGATGAGTCATGACCGCCTGGGGGAAATAAAATATGCCGGCCTCGTAGGGTTCGAGCAAGTTAGCGGCTGTGGTACCGCGTGGGGGGCAAGGTTTTTATGGGAAAGCACCAGGGGCAGGGCAGAAATAACAGGGGGGGGGGGGCAAAAAAACAACTAACATGGGGCGCAATATATTTCGAAATTTTTGAAGTCTGATTTCCTCATTTTTCGTGTCAGTGGGTGGCAACGTACTTCCCATCGTCGTGCAGCATGTCGTGTTTTCTTGGCAGCTACACTCATCCTCTGCCAGCGCGACTTCTGGAGGAAATAGCAAGACGGTAACGACCAAATGAAAACGCATTCTCGGCGAATGCGAGATGCTATGTGTGAAAGAAGGTTTTTTCAGGGCGATCGTGGCCGCTTCACCGACTCGTCGATTAGCATTGATAACGTAGCCGTCTTAGCGTCGCCTAGCGTATAGGCCGCCCTGCGTCTATGGGCGTGGTTACGTTTCTACGTGGCGTATTAACGCTACCAACGCCGCCGACGCCGGGATTGCGGTCCGATTTCATGCACACCAGCGCCGCTGGAGCCCATTCCTACACCCTTGTCTCGAAGTCCGCTAATGGAATGTGCGCCCTTTGTCGTCCAAGGAATGTACGGAGGTGACGACGACTACATTATCTCTAAGCCTTACGTCCCAGGTATCGGTTTTTTTGCAACCGACCTGTCTATATCTAAGACATCGTACCACATCGCTGGTCGGTTACTGGCAAGTAGCAACTAATGTGACCTCGTTATGCATGTTGTCGCTTTTCCCGTCACTATAAACTAAAGCGCTGGGGACAGCCAAAAGTTTCGAGTAGGCCTAATGTTGGCGCCGACTGCGTGAGGGCTTCTCGGTTTATTAACTACAAAAACGAAAGTAAAACTTATCAAACGGAAACCAGGGGATAATTTGATTTTTAGCAAAGTCCACGCTGCACTGCCTGCTTCGAACGCTGCTGTTTCACATTCGTCTCTTGCGCATGCTCCTGCTACACCTTATTCTTGCCGCGCATACATATGGTTTGGATGCTCATGCTTCTAATGCTTCTGTCTTGCATTCTCATAGTTAGCTCCGGTCTTGTACACTGATGCTTCGCGTTCAATTGCATGTTCAGTTCGCACAGTCACGGCCGAAACACTGTTGACTTACCTTGACCTGAGTCTCTTGGATTTCGGCCAGCCAGTCGGAGAGAACACTCGTGGGCGGTAAAAGTACTGAAAAATCACGGCCAGCACCGATGCGTGCGCACGTGCAGGGGGTACGAGCGCGTGCGACACTGAGCTCATTATAGTGTTTATTAGTCGCATTTATTACTCGATAAAAACCACGCGCGTACATCGCGCGTCTTTAAGGTAACGGTACGGTCCATCGAAAACGTCGATCTTGTACGGAGCATCCGATGTTGCTTGATAGTACTTCCAGGCGAGCTCACGCCAAACGAACTCGTACGCGCAGCGAAATATGAGAATCGCCCGGAAACATCCTCCGTCGGAAGTACGCCAGTTCATCTTCGACCATTTTCCCTTGGCTCCGGTGAGTTCGTCGTCAAGGAATTCCAGTAGCATACTGGAATTTTTGGCTTTTTCGACTCTAAAACGGCCGTCACTGATGCCAATGTGCCGTGCTCATACGCGTTTGAAATGACCTTGGAATTATTCTTTAACCAAGCCGCACTACCGCAGCCTCGTCTCCCTCGTATACGGGCCAGCACGATTTCGACGCCCGTGTGGTTCACGATCCCTAGCTGTCCTTTCGTGTCATTGGCGGTCCACAGCCAACTGGCATTTCGTTGCTCATCAGTCTGCACGTTGATCCACTTGTCGTCGGTCATCATGTCGCAGTCTGCGCAGTTATAGTATACGAATGCTTCATGCTCATGCTCGTCGAACGAATATCTCAAATCAGTGCAGTTTAGATCGCGAAAACAATTGACTAATGCGACGTGCTTCAAATCTAACTATCGGAGAATGCGTGCATTCAGTGGTAATTTAACTGATTCAATTTTTTTAAATGCGGCCGCTAGACTTATACCAGGGGTGTCGCGGACTCCGATTTTCGAAGTAAAATGGGCCGCTTTCGACTAAGGTTTCTCTGGTTTCGCATGCGAAAGGCCTTTTTCAAGGTAATGTAAACCTCTCTTTTAGCTGTAACAGCCCCCCGTTTATGACTTCAAGTAATCCCTCCCATTGAAGTGGACCACGGGACACACGGGACTCCAGAAGAGTAGCTATTAAAATTTCGTTGTCAATAAAGAGAATTAGACTCACGCTCTCCACTGCATGTCGATTTTCTCAACCATTTGCTTTGCCAGCGCATTGTATTTCCAGACGTCGCTTTCGGTTGGGTATCCGTATGGACCTGATTCTTCAGCAAGGACCTTGGCCGTTTCGATGGCAACGCTGGGCCAGTACCGTTGCTCCTGAACAACAATTTCGTAGTCGGTGCTCTTGACGCGACACGCCGATTTAAACCAGAAATTACCGCGTCACTGAAAGCGGCTTCAAACGATTCTTCAATTGCCTCTGCCAACGGCGTCAGTAGTTCTGGCTGGTACAACCGAGAGTACTGCCCGTCGCATAAGGCGTAGGCGAACACCTACGATTTATGGCGTTTTGTATGAGTTCTCAGTCGCCTACCAAATGGAAGAGCCTCGTGACCAGAATGTCCGACGTTTTAAACAGCTGGTCGAAGTTGTACACGGGGCCCAGAGCCTCGTCCAGTACGCACACTGAGAGAAGTCCGCTGTAATGGTCGTTAGCTGCTGGGTTTCTAAGGCGATGCATTACGTAACGAGTGCAGCACGCGTGTGTTAATTCAGAATTGTGTGCAGAAGACAGGTTTTGCAAAAAAAACAGAGCTCAGCAGCGCAGAGTCATTAGCATCATCCGCTGAATGCATGCATATTTTGCATACTTTCCGTCGTGCCACTTATTTCGTAAGAGGGCATGTCGTGCCATGGCACTTTGCACGCGTCCTAGCATGCAAAGTGAAGGCGGATTTAAACCCAGTGTAGCCGAAAACCCCTTTTGTGAAATTCCGAGATGTGCCACACGACCGCATGGTACGGCTTGGCTCCATCTCTACTCAGACGCGTGCTATGGCGGGGAAACGATGCCTAAACGTCACCTGAATGACTCGCTTTCGCAGTTGTTCGGCATCTTGGGTACTATCGAAGGCTCCGGCTGGTGACACGCCATTACGAACACTTGAGCGGCTTTCTAAATAACTGGCTTGCGGCTCGTACGACGATTGGAAACCTTGAATTCGCAGCCAATCTGTTCGTCCACAGTTTCCGGTGTGCAAAGTCGACGATGGTACGAGGGTGCCGTATGGTTGCTGAGCTTAGCAACGGCGTCGTCCATTGCCTTTTCCACTTCACCGTACAACTCGTTAATGAAGGAATTCAGCGTCTAACAACGTCAAAACGCTACCATCAAGTAGAAACCGATGCTGGTATCCCTCCCCGTCCCGCCCGCCTTCCCCTCCATCCCGCCTACGAACGGACTAGAATCTCGCGCCGTGTACCTTACGACAGAAATACTGGTGTAGCAACTGCCGAGATGGCTTGCTCGTCTATGACATTGGCCGTACCGTGGCGACCCCCTTGCACCGAGAACACTGTCGTGATGAGCCAAACGTGCCATTATGACACGGCATTTATGGCGCCGTGCCGTCGTGACCCACACCGCGTTGTTACGCTGTGCCGTGATCATTGCAGTACGGAACGGCAAGGCCACGGCGCGTCGTGTCTAACAGCAACGCCGCTGACCTCAAAATACGCACGCAACCGCTGGGACTTGATGACGCTCACTGGTGTCTTTTGCATGGACGAATGAAACGTTTGCATCACTTCCTGCGATACGTTGCGAGCGGGCGCCACCCGTTCGGCACGCGTTACATTCGAAGTGAACGTACGCGGAACCTACGAGAACCTTTAGCTTCTGTTCCTTTGCTTTGCATGCACTTACATAAACGTCTGATTCGCTGAACAACAAAGGACAAATGTACCACTCGATTTGAACCAATAAGTAACGATTGATGACAATGCCCATTTGGTCCAGGTTGTTGGGTCGATTGCCTTGCTTGAAGCGCTCCTTGTGACCTTCCATGAACTTCTCGACTTCTACTAAGCGAGCAAAATCAGGGGTTTCCGTGATCAGGGGTCTCAAACCCCCCGCCCCTTGAATCCAGGGGGTACCCCTGGATTTGGCTTTTTGCCCCTGGTTTTCGTAAGCAAATCCAGGGGGTATAGGGTCATATTTTTGCAGCAGTGCTGAATTTTTCGTGTAGAAAGCCCATTGTTC